>JAJLWW010000012.1:0-215766 GCA_030570935.1 Geotrichum klebahnii | reverse complement strand
TGCTATCATCTTCATCCATCTTCTTTTGATCTTCCTTAATATCTTGTATTATATCGTTATTATTATTGTTAGTACTCTTATTACTACTCTTATTCCAGCCATCATACATTTATCACACGGATAACCTGGATTAATCCTTTTTAGCAATATCTTCTGTTTGGTTCTACGTATGAGCCTATCTTGGATCATCGTTTTTTATTATTTTCAAAGCAATATATATTCATCATGACAACTAAATCTGACACCGGTGACTCAGTTGGAGTATCAAGTCCGGCATTAGCCTCAGTCGAAGCAAATAGCCTTTCCTCCTCCTCCGACACAAATAATTTAAACAACAGTCTCAAAAACGCCAACAAAAACGTGAACAACGCTGCCGATTCCAACAATCCAAATACTAATATCAAACCCCATCAACAATCTCCCTCTCAAGATGATAATCATGGGTCATTCAAATCTATCAACAAAGCTTCAACTTCCCCTAGCGCCATTTCCTCTTTTAAGCCACCTCAACCTGAAACCAAAAAGCCAATTATACCAAAGGAATCTAACAATAATCATGGCGTTAGCAATAATTCAAGGCCCCCCACTATCACCAGTGCTAACACCCCTTCAACTCAGCCCAAGCATAGAAACCTCGTCAAGTCATTACCACATGAATCCCAAGCGCCGTCTTCTCCCAATAACCAAGCGCAAAAAACAATAAGCCCGTCCTCATCTTCGCCTCATTCCACTACTCTTTCGCCCTGGTGTCAAAATTGCCAGACAAGTACAACGCCTCTGTGGAGAAGAGACGAGTCTGGCCAAATCTTATGCAATGCTTGTGGCTTATTTCTTAAACTTCATGGCCGCTCCAGACCAATTTCTTTAAAAACAGATACCATCAAATCCAGAAACAGAAACAAAAACAATACCAATTCTTCTCAAAACCATGGTAATTCACATGGAAACGCGACAACTACCTCGAATTCAGAATCTCATTCCAAAAACTCCCCTTCCACTTCAGCTGATGGATCTGTCAAGCCACAAAGGGTCAAGTCAAGAAAAAAGGCTGCAACTACTGCAACTGGGACAAAGACAAGGCCAGGGTCTCGCAGTACTAATTCTTCTTCCGCTAAAAGTTCCCCTGCAATTGGTCCTGTTACCACTTCTGACAACTTGAGCGATTCAGCTACCACCAATTCTTCATTGAAAAATCTATACCATGCTGAAAATACGTCCACTCCAGCCCCCGCATCCCCTGCTGTCGTACCTGCACAAGCCACCGCCACCCCTTCTGTCACTAAGGAGACGTTACCACCCTTAATGGCTTCTTTGGAGCCAATTCCCCACACCTCAGCTACCCAAGCCACTAACAGCCAAACACCCTACCTCTCTTGGGCCCCTTCTCCGTCCTTCAATCCTCTCACTCGAAGCACTCATTTACTTGCTTTAAACTCCCCTATTTCGTCTCCGTTTGTATCATCTACGACTGTAAATTCGCTGGCTCCTTTAAGTGCTCTTACCAAAGATGGTGATGGAAACCCCTTCTCGCCTCTTCGACCTCCAATGACCAATGCAAATGGAAACCCTCTCAAAAGTCTCCTGTCGGAGTCTTCATATACTCCATCCGTATCTCATCAACCTCCTTCTCTTAAAGCAATTACTAGTCCTTTGCTTTTAGCGTCAACTCCTTCATCTCATTTACACCCGCCTGTTGGTACCTCATCTCTCTTAAATCCACCAAAAAGTTATCCGTCAGCATCTCTTTATCAACCTCTGAATTCAGCTAATAAAGATGTAACCTCTCATCCACTTCCCCCAGCTTCCTCGAAATCAATACCACCTATGAGCCCTTATGCGACCCCAACTTCTTCCGCTGGATCTGCCTTAGACCAATTGACTTCCGCAGCCTGCACATCGCCTTACTTGTCACCAGTTCCGCAAAGATCAGATTCAAAGCTCCCTTCTATAATGTCTTCCTTTGACTCGAAACAAACTCGTATCAAATCTTCAAGTTTAGACGAATATCACCAAGCGGATAATAGCAACTCAATAAGTGATATTGATCCATCTACTCCTAAACTGCGTGCTGAATTGCACGGCTCCCCAACTTCAGTAGACAAATCTCAGAACGAGTTTCACGAATCTTCAGGTGTAAATGTTCAAGTTCTACAAACCCGAGTTTCCGAACTAGAACTTGTTAATGATCTGTTGAGGTCTCGTATTGCCGAACTGGAAACTTCTGAAGATTCAGCAAGAAGATCTGAAGCGATTGTGAGGGAATCAGAAATCCTCTTGAGAGTTCGAGTGAATAAACTGGAAAGTAAAAACCAAGGATACGTGAAAAGAATCAAAACTTTGAGGAAAACTTTACTGGCAATGAACAGTGAAGGCAGAAATAATATAGCCTCTTCATCTCAAGATACCTTCGATGGTCTTCTAGAGGACGAACTTGATTTCACAGATAGTGATGAACAAATAATAAGCAACGCCAAACATCAAGCTAGTTTGGTACACAACAACAAGAACAGCAATGATCACTCTGTTGCTAATGAAGCAAATCATACAAAAACCGTTATGATGATGCTACAGAATGGCAATAGATCAGCAAATCTGGATAATGAAGGAGGGCAAATGCCTACAGAAGGTTCTAAGCCTTCACGTCCTTTAACTTGGTCTGAAGAGCAGCCGTTCAAAAAATTCAAGACTGACAATTAGTTCATAGACATGTACACTATATTACCCATGTAGTTGATATTTTCAATAACACACATGCATAAGTCAATAAAAAAATAACTTTGAATATTAATTAACTATATACATTCTTTTTAAATCGGGTATTGTACTGTACACTGATTTCTTTTTACACAATAACTCCTCCTTTATCAATAAATGCACCCTCAAATTTAACGGACTCGGATACAACATCACTAGGTAGAGTCGATTCCAATGGGGTGTAAAGGTACCAGGCCTTAAGTGCATTCACAGCAGCTCTGGTTTTGCTTTCTGATAGACTGGCACCTTGGCCCTCACCTAGTTTTTGATCACCACTATAAACACCAACTACAAATACGGGATGCGAGGTGTATCGACCAGTCTCAACCAGCAAACGGGATACAGGGTTTTGTAAGCCTTCACGAGCACATAGTCTTGAAAGCTCGCGCGTAGGTTGGTCAAAGATTAGCATAGTAGATAAATCAATCTTCTTGGGTTTAATGACGTAGTTGTGGATAAACTTTTTGGTTTCTTCAAGCCCTGAATGGGTGTAAATACCAGCAATCAGAGCGCGTGCAAATGTTGACAGGGCACCGTTGCGGCCTGCAAAGATTTCCTGTCCACTCAAAAGCTCGACAACACCATTCTCGCGCTTGGCTGAGCTTGGGCTGTATCGAAGCTTACCAAATAGCCCTTCTTCATTTTCTTCTTCACTTAGGTACCGTGAGAGTGCTGAACGGCTATCTTCCTCAACACCCCAACTCAGTGCAATTTCGGCAAGTGAATTTGTTGACAGATACAAATCGGTTGTTTTTTGTAGCACAGCGGGAGTTAGTCGAGGGTACTTGACCATGAAGTATTCATATACATAAAAGTTGAGGAGGTTGCGTCCAAATGTCGCCATACCCAGGTTATCGACGTACTTGGAATTAGCGGACTGGCAAACCAAGGTGCGTGCAAGAGTTGGAAGGGGTACCAAAGATTCGAGTCCTAGTCGTGCGTGTAAAGCTCTCAGTGCTGGTGCATTTTCGATGTCAGCCTCTGTAATCGAGCTCAAATTTCCCTTTCTCCAATAACCACCAAAATCAGTCGCATTTGCTGGAACAGTATAAGTAGAGCTTGAGGCAGTATCAATAGAGCTTGAGGCAGTATCAGTTACATTTGATTTCTGCTCAGCAATAGTAGCAGAAGCTCTTGAAGTGTTGAAGCTTCGAGCACTGATCCCTGACCAATAATGTTAGGATTTCAATATCTGGAGACTAAGGCATTTTTACTTACTTCTAGATAATGTGCGCTCAGCAAGCTTAGAGACAAAACGAATACTTCTTCGGTTCAACATTATGATTATCTTGCACAAGTCCAACCCCACTGTCAGATCGATCCTTTTTCCTCTCGTTGTTCAGCTTTTTCACTGGTAGATGTTTTTTCAGCATTTTTTTTTTTTCAAGGTTCCGAAATCCACAACAAATCTTCATGCTCAAATATACTGTATGGTATATTTAATACCAGAGAATAACTACAAACCAATCATATTGCATAGGATGCTAATTACTACTGATCGTGAGAACAATCTTACTTACAAGTCTTTCATCAACGTCAGCTCTATTTGGCATACCAAGCAGAATTAAACAAGCAAGCACTTTTTCATATTCTTCCGGGATACATTAAGTCGTTAAAACACATATATCTACAAAATGGCTGGACATCACGATTTTCTACCCAAGGTAAGGTTGCTGACTTTCATGGATTTTCAATTTGATCTAGCTAACATGTTACTTTTCACTAGCAACCTTGGTCTCCATCTGGTGGTTGGTGGTACACACCTAAGAACTATCGTTCCAATCTTTTATATATTTCCCTTGGTATGCTTGCCATCTCAGCTGTCGGCTGGAAGTTTGGTGAGACCATTAAAGTCAAGTCAAACGCGGAGGTCGATGACGAGACAATTGCACGCTGGAATAATGCTGCTCGAAAATCAAGAGAGACGGCTGCCATTGCAAAGGCTGCTGGTGGACAATAAGTTTCTGTACGGGATAGTTTTACACACCTGGGTTCATTCTATATTTGGCTTTTATTTTTATTCACGACTCGCACTTAGTTTTTTTCTTTTCTTTCTGTATTTAGCTAATTTATTCATTCTCCATCCTCCAAGTTGTCACGATAGTATATCTGGGAAGCGGTCCGTGCCATGGGCATATTGTATAAGATATCTACTTTCACTTCCCTTATCTGAATGCCGTAGTTGGATTTCATTAGAAGCCAAGAACTAACAGGTAAGAGTTTATGAAATCAGGTCTATTGGAGTGGAATCTATACCATGAATTAATTGTTTTTGGAATGTTTTAAACCCTTCAAACGTTAATATCAGTTATCAACTGGTTACGTGATGGTTATGGAATATAAGAATGCAATTTCATATGGCGTAGTTATTTCAAGGTTCTTGACCCATAATGTCTAAAATTACATGTGAAGTTGAAAAAGCCGTTGGAACAGAAGAAATTTCACAATACAGAACAAGGTCACAAGTTTGACCTCTCGGAACTTGTTGAAACCGTCTTCGTGAAATGCGTTGAAGTAGATAGCTGGGTAAGTTAAGATCCGTAATTTGAGTATGTTCTTATTAATGTGGGGTTCACAATTGCCGAACGGTTTCCGAGGTTAATTGGAAGTCAAAATTAAAAACAAAATAGCATAAAACTAGAGCTTCAGCTCTAGATTAGACTTCACTTCTTAATTGCAATTTAGAAAATATTATGAGCCTTAAGCATATAGAAATTAAGACGTTTGATGAGTTGATGTCTCTAGAAGAGGTGCGTCTTGAGGACGTAGCTCAAAATGAAAAAAGTTCACCATCTAAACGATTGTTTCGTTCTTTAGTAAGACCTTATAAGGCATACGCAGCTCCTGGGGTTTTTGGTGAGTATGATAGACATACGAACCTTATATTGTACTAACATTCCAGGTGGTCATGTTTTGGCCCAAGCTAGCTTTGCTGCTTCAAAAACAGTGCTTCCAGGATTTATATGTCATGTAAGTTCTTCGTCCAAGTCCTCTAATTACAAATGACTAACGGCAGGAAGAACATCCATGGATACTTTATTCTACCAGGACAAAGAGATATTCCATTTTACTATCATGTAGAAGAAATCAGAAACGGGACCAATTTTTCAGTACGTCAAGTCAAGGTGTATCAAAATTCCGAGCCATCTGAGTTGTTCCGTCAGAGTAGTATTTGCTTCATAGCAATAGTATCTCTTAAAAAACCTACACCTAGGGGATCTCTTGGGCACCAGCGTGCTCTTCCACCACAATTTCGACCAGAGTCCCCGTATGATAATTTGCATTTGCATCACGACCTGGCACCAGATATCGACACTCCCCAATGGACAAAACTAGTTACCAGCGGCAGCGTCAACTATAAAGAGGAGCATCACCCTATTGAAGTACGAAAAGTCGATATGAAAGATGCCAATGATAACAAACAAGTTTTCGAGAAAGTTCAGGTATGTATCATAAATGTTCCTTCACAATGCCACTAACATTAGTAGATTCATTACTTCAAGTCGCATTATCCAATCTCGGATGACCCTAATATGCATTTGTGAGTAGTGCCATTTACTTTATACAGGATCAAATTTTCTAACTACTCAAATCAGTGCGGCATTCTTATACGTCTCAGACAGAAACTCCCTTTTCACGATTCTCAATCTGCAGAATGAAGAGCACTTAATGAATAAAGTAGCCTCGATTGATCATGCCTTTGTGTTCCATGATTTGGGTGCTCGTCTCACCCAAGCCTGGCATACAATGGAAACGTTTTCTTCAAGAGCTTCTGATGGGCGAGGACTGTACCAGGGCCATATCTACGACGAAAGTCATAACCTAGTTTGTTCTTTTATGCAAGACGGAGTGGTAAGAGTTTTTGAAGATGAAAAAGATGGCTTTGGCGAAAGCAAAATCTAGTCAAGGCCCCTTGGGTTCTCTTGATTTCTATGGTGTTTATCTAAGTCTTACTTCAAAGCCTTTCAGTAGCACATGTAATTAGTATGTATTTTAAGTTGATAGCCTCGCTGAGACAATGTCTCCAGGGTTAGGTCTGAAAAATTTTCTTTCCTCCCAACTTGAAAAAAATAATAAAATTACTACCAAAAAGTTGTGTAAACAAAAATTCTTTTTCAAAAAAATTTCACACTTGAAATAATTTTTTTCATTTGAGATCGTTAAATCATAGCTTTCATATATTTAAAATGTCAGAAGAGACCAAGCCTGAACAGATCGTTTCCCAAGAGGAGACTGCCCAAGTTGCTGCTACTGAAGAAACTAAAACTGAAGCCCCTAAGAAGACCTCTAACGTCGTGAGCGATGCTTCCAAACTCCCTAATAGCAGTGATCCTGAAGAGATCCTGAAGCAAGTTGAGTTTTACTTCTCTGATCAAAACCTACCCAATGATCGCTTTTTATATACCACTTCTCAGTCTAACGATGGCTGGGTTCCCATTTCCACAATTGCATGCTTTTCTAGAATGCGACGATTCAAGCCCTTCACCGCCATTGTTGATGCGCTCAAGCAAAGCAAAGAACTCCTTGAGGTCAGCGAAGATAATGAGCTTGTCAGACGCAAGGTTCCTTTGGTTGCTCCTAAGCCTGAACAGAAACAACATGCCTTTGATAGAAGCATCTATGCTAAAGGATTTGGCGAAGAGACAGAAACTACTCAATTCGATCTAGAAAAGTTTTTCGAATCTTATGGTGCTGTCAAGCAAGTCAGACTTCGTCGTGCTGATGATAAAAAGTTCAAGGGCAGCGTTTTTGTTGAATTCGAAAAACTGGAAGATGCTGAGGCTTTCTTGGCTCTTGACCCCAAGCCTCAGTATGAGGGAAAAGAACTTCTTGCCATGTCTAAGAAGGGCTATGTTGATATGAAGGCTGCCGAGCATGGTTTTACCAACAACGCTAAGGGCCGAAAAGCTAAATTCAATGCTTTCAAGGACCAGGGCAAGCCCCAGTACAAGAAGCGACGACACGATTCTGGAAACGGTCGATCATTTAAAAAGAGAAGAGAGGATAAGACTGAGGAGTCTTCTGAGAAGCCTGCCGAAAAGTCTGCTGAAAAGCCTGCTGAGAAGCCTGCTGAACCCATTCCCAGTGCTTAATCGAAATGAATTTTATAGATTTATGAACGCAATAAACTGGATATTAACGTGTTTCCTAGAATTTGTGAAATTTGAAGTAGTGGTCTGCTTAACAAAATGATATGAAGTAAAATGCTGTTTGAGTAATGATGTGCAACTCCTGTAGTGAAAAGGACTCATCTTAAAAGAGGAAAGAGTTTTCTAGGATATTATTTTTATTTCATTTTACAGTACCACACGCTGATTTATATAAATATTAGGACGTAATTTGCATTTGAGGAAACTGAGATTTCCATTATTCTTTCTTTTAACAAGATATGAAACAAGATTACAAAAGCCCCAATTATTTTTCAGTTGGTCTACCTCAGCAGCAAATAACTAAACTCATGTAAATTATGTATTATCATACCACAGGATCTTTCTCATCATACCAGCTTACAATGAATTTCAGAGAACCTTCCTGAACCCGCACTTATTTCATGCTACGCGGAAGACTTCAATGAAAATTACAACAAGCCCTAGAAAAGTTAACGATCATAGCACCCTAGTTGATAGAACCTCAGCTTAACGTGAAAATCTTAGTATTATGATAAGAAATCAGAATTCCTGATGTTCATTGAAAAGTAGAAGACATCCCACAGACCTTGTAAGAAGAGAAAGACTCTCAAAGCGAAAGTCATAACAAAGATAAGAGATTATTTCATTAAAATGACATTTGGGACGTAAATCCTTTTTTCTCACAAATGAAAGAAAATAGCTGAACTCAATCAATTTTGATACTGGCATAAATTCTGCGGGTAAAGAAGAAACTGCAAATAAAACCCACAGAACCAGTTAGCAAAAAGACCAGGAAAGAAAAAAGGAAGCTATATCCAATGTACAGAATATACGATGTCAAGTTACCCAGAGAGAGAGATTTGTAGAGATATATCAGGGCGTATAGGAAAACATAAAACCCGCACGCTCCAGCAGCGAAAAATGATCTCCATTGCCAATGATAGTTTTCAGCTCGCAGCAAAAAGTATGTTAACAAAACTGTCACATTTGCTGAAGTAAGGAGCAGAAAACCGTAGCACAGAAACAAAAATCCAAATATATAATAAATCTTATGATACCAGATCGAAGTGTAAATATAGAAAAGTTCGACAAAAATAGTACCAAAGGGAACAAGTCCGACAATAGCTGCAGAAGAAAAAATATTAAGTGCCTTTGGCTGGTTAGGAATTTGGCGCGAGATTTGATTAGTACGAACTGGATATGTGAATGCGTCTTTTTTGCTTCCCATAAAGCTTCCAAATGCTGACAAGGGGATAGATACACCAAACCAAAGAATAACAATTGCCAGCATTGTACCAAATGGAACTGCCCCAGAAGAATGCGAAAACACCAAGAAAAAGTTGAGTAATAAGAAGGTGCCAAAAATGACTCCAGGGACCAGTGTGGACACAAGAATACTATTCAGGATGAATGATTCGCCTCCAAAGGTTTTATAGAACCGGGCAGAAATATAACCTCCAATAAGTCCGGAAAGGATATATAAAATAATTACAGCTGTAGACAGAGAGCCACGATTTGATGGAGAAAAGAATCCAAGAAGAGCAAAAATAAGAGTTAATCCAGTCATAGCGAAAAGTTGTACTCCACTTCCGACCAGTACAGATAGCAGTATTCTGTTTTTAGGGCTACGGAATACGTCTCCATGAACGAGCTTCCAGCCACCTTCTTCAACAGCTTCTTCCGAAAGATCAATTTTATTGTAGCTAGCAATGTCCGTGCGCACACCTCGCAACAGCACAGAACCAACAGCTCCTTTTAAAAACGCAGCAATGATCACAGAATTGACAAGAGAGAACCAATGGATATTAGGATTGCTAAAGAGAAGAAACTTATCCCACCGTGTAGCCCAAATTGTAGGAGACTCAATCCAAGTTACCGAGTACGTAAATGTGACCTTTTTCTTATTTCCGCTTATAAGCGAGTCACTAAAAACAACCCATTCGGTGGCATCACACGTGGCATCCTTTCCAGCTTGATTATCCCGTGAACTGGCCATGACAAAAACTCCAACCACTCGATATTTGTTTCGAACCGTTTTGTGATACTCCACAGTAATCTCATAATGATTGTTAAGAACGGCTTCATCAGTTTCGTCATACACATTTCCTAACGGGAAACCAGGGACGGCAACAGTCTCTTCAGAATCCATAGAATAATACATTTCCATGGCAGCAGGGAGACTATCAATTAACCAATTGAAATGATAGTCTCCCCTAATTGCTTCAGCAGTGAAAACACTGTTCTGGACTTCATACTCACGAGAACAAAGCTGCTTACAAGATTCGTTCTTGAGCATATAAAGCTCGAAAGGAGAAATGAAAATTCTGTCTCCAAATAATATTGATCATAAAGACTCCCTCTGCATTGTGGGAGGCTCACGAGGCTTGCAAAAATTCAGCAGGTTAAAATAATAGTCATATGAAATGAAACTTGTAAGATGTTCGTCCATGTGATATTCTGGGGTCAAACTGTTGACAAGAAGAGGAACGTTTTGGTCTGGACCGTAGTCTGTAAGGGCAACTCCAGGAAGATAAAAAGCACCAACAACTTGTAAGAAGATTGCTAGCAATGCTGATGTGTATAAAGATATCATACTCGTCATGATTTTCATCTAGTTTATGGGCAAAAGTATTGATACAGGCGACCAATTGTGTCTTCACAACTCGAATCAACTTTTAGAACCTATCTAATACACAAAAAGAACACTGAAAAGGCGCTAAACGCTCTGAAAAATGTCCAGGTACAAGTGATAGATATTGAGTAAATCAATGACTGAATTGATCATAGATAAAACAAAAGTGTCAAAAAGGGAGCTGCAGTGCAGTGGAATACTTTATATTTGAACCATTAAAATGTTGATGTCAATACTTTGTACTTCTACTTCACTGATAGTACAGCTGTGATCTGTGAGTTAAGGATAAGGCACTTTAATTTTGGATGTTAACTCTAAAACGTTTCGTTCCCAAATACAGAAAGTTCCTAATTAAAACATTTCGAGTTACGCGTCGATGTTAATCAGCCCTTACCACTGATTTAATCATCTCAATTTATTTTCATGTTGATCTACGCGACTTTCCATTTCACGCGCTTTCAGAACTATTCTTCAAATTTTGGAATCTCTTGTCCAGACTTTTCAGGCTTACATTATTCGATTGAAAATCGGTGATTATTAAAAATGTCTTCTGATTTTGCGTGGCTTGAGCAAAAGTTTGGCTCTGTTGTCAAGCAACCTGATATTACATCTGAATTCCAGTCTATCCTGAGGATTTTCAAGTTGAGTGTAGAAGAACTATACAATAAATGGGAAGTCTACGATATGAATAATGGCAATAATAAGTTACCTCTTACGATCGAGCGTCTTAAAGAGTTACGGGATCAAATACAAAAAGACCTAGAAAACGAGAACTATCGAAGTAGAAAGGTTATACAAACACCTGTGAGAACTGTCAAAAGGGCTGGGATATTAACGAGTAGCCCTGTTGGTGACAACTTGTGAGTATATTTTAAATTCTATTTTGATTCTATTCTAATAATTGGCTAGTTTAGATAATATTCTTCAGGGATCGGCCTCGAAGAAAAGGGCTGCTCACACTCCAGTTCGAACTCCTTCCAAGCATACAAAAACATCATTCACCAGCTCACCAGGCCACTTTTTACCGTCCAGTCCAGTTACTGATGCGCCAATATCGTAAGTGTATTTTATCAAACCTCACTTTTCCCCTCTAATATTAACATTGCTAGATCAAGCACAGGGCCTTCGTATGCGAATAGATTTGATCGGGGAACAACCTTGGAAGTATTAAATGAACACGTTCAAGTTCCAAGCAGTAGCGATAATAAGGGACCAGTGTCATTATCTGTGAATGTGGATTTGAAAAAATATTTTTATCGTACCATGTACCAGAAGATTTCAGAAGTTGCGGAGTACTTGGACGAGCGCATTGAATCGTTTATTCCTGAAATCCTTAATTTTCATAAAATTCAAGAAGATCAACTTGGAAATCCTGCTTTAGTTTTGCAACAAGAGATTGTGGCTGTCGGCAGAATTGTTCCAGAATCACCCATTGACGAACGTCTTAACAAAAACTCAATTTACTTTGAATCCTGCCGAAGGATAGGAGCTGGCATGAGAGTGAAGCTGAAATTTCTTGAAACTACACCTTTTCACTTTTTCCCTGGTCAAATTGTAGCGATCAAGGGGTCAAACGCTAGTGGCGAATATTTTGCCGTTAGTGAGATACTTGATCTTCCTTTGCTGCCTCCCCCAGCTACCTCATTAAGCCACCTGAAAAATTTCAACTTAGACACCCGTCCATTACAAGTTATGACTGCTGCAGGTCCATTCACTCTGGGTAATGATTTGGATTTTTCTCCATTTGATGATTTGATTAAAGAAATCAACGAAACAACAAAGCCAGACGTTGTGATTCTCATGGGACCTTTTATCGATGTGACCAATAAATCGGTTGTTCAAGGAAAGTTTGAAGTCCATAATTCTGCCGGAGAAATCAATCCTAATGCTACATTAGATGATTTGTTTCGTGAAGTTATAAGCTCCCGAATCAAACAAATTGATCCTTCCGTTTTGGTAGTAATGATTCCTCATGTGCGAGACACTGCTTCAAATCATTCAGCATTTCCTCAAAGTCCGTTCAATCGAAAAGAACTGGAGCTTCCTAAAGAAGTCAAATGCTTGTCAAATCCAGCTACATTTTCGTTGAATGAAGTTGTATTTACAGTATCTTCGCAAGATATATTGCATGATCTTACAAAGGTTACAACAAAGCATCAAATTTCTAAATCATTTTTTACAACATGCATGGAAGATATTCTTTCTCAAAGAACAGTGTACCCATTGTTCCCAGGATCAACGAAATATGCTGAACAAGGAAAGAGTTTGATATCAAGTGCATGTTTAGATATACCTTACATGGGTCTGGCTGAGTTCACTCAAGTACTCCCTGATGTACTAATCATTCCGTCTATTTTAAAGCCCAGCGTTCAAGTGACGAACAATGTGGTCACTTTGAACCCAGGGTTTCTCGTCAAACACTCTTTAGGCGGACAATACGCCAAATTAACAATCGGAAAATTGGATGTGAGCGAGCTGGAAATTGAAAATGATAAAGAAGGAGCTGAGGAACCAGAGTTAGTGAATGATGTATGGAAAAGGGCCAGAGTGGAAATTAAAAAGATCTAAAATGTAGTTCGTTTAAAAACAAATTTTTTTTTTTTTATACTTCTTTCTTTTGCTTCTTTATGAAGTATGTGCATGTGCTAATGGTGTCTGATTATTATGTAGTTCTCTATACATCTTCGAATTAACTTACTATTTCAAGAAACTCAATTTCTACTCGATTTCTACATCGTGATTTTAAGATTAGTTTTTCCGGCATGATTGCTATTTCAAGCCATCCCGCCAGACCTTTTCATGCTTGAAATTTGGCATTGTTCAAGAAAGTCTCTGATCTCGTTACCTGTCTTAGTTGTTGTTAAACATAATTTTATTTTTTTGAGAAATAGAACATTATTTTTCTATTAATTATAGTAATTTAAAATATATATATATTTTTTAGCCCAGATCAATCAGAGACAGCGCCCAGACTAGATAGATATACAGTATATAGAATCTTACTGGTTTTTCTTAGTCTCTTTGTTTGGATCATTCATCTCCTTGACTTTATGCAAGATGGTCTTAGCTTGATCCAGCACAGTAGAAGGACTAGAGAGCTGCCATACGGACTCAGCTGGATTCACAATTGGGCGGGAAGTGTCGCGCTTTAGCTCTCCAGTGATAGTGACGGGACTATCTTCACCTTGAAGTGAAACTCTGCGCAAATAATAACGGGCTTGTTTATCCTTGATTTGAGATTCACTCTGGAATCTGCTGAAGATGAAAGAGACCAAGAAAGTGAGAATGAAGAAGGCATGCTCTGAAAAAATTATGCTTGCAAGAATGGTCCATGGAGTAGCATTGACTAAGGAAATTCCTTCGCTGCTACGAGTTGCAAACTGGCTATGAGTGTTACCAAACATGGCAAGGAATGAACTTATGGTGATGCTGGAAATCCAAGTAATGATTTGCATATCAAACAGCCAGGAGCCAATTGACTCTGTACGGCTGGGAATAGGGCGACGTACATCCAAACAGATCTTAACTGCATCACCTCTTAGCTCAATCCAATTGTTGACCAAAGCGGCCAATGGAGCCAATGGCCAAACAACTCCAAAAAGCATGATGTGAGAAAATTGCAAAACCATTTCCTGATATTCAGGCTGGACAGAGTGTTCAGGAAGAACGGCTTGTTCACGCACTTCTGCAAGAAATTCAGTCTCTTCAGGATCATCACCAAAGGGGTTAGTTTCCTTAGAAGTCATTCTCTTTGCTTGGCTAAAGGCCTTACGTTGGACGTAAGGCAGAACGGTTCCAACAGCAAATTTAACTACTTGAGCAGTTCCCATCAAGTAAAGGACTTGTTGCTGCAGTCTGTGCCCATTAATATCAAACCGTTCAGGAGAAGCAAAGTGACTACTCAAGTAAGAACTGCAAAAAGTGGAAATATAGTCAACGTGAGGTCTCAACAGATGACCAAATGGAAGATAAAGATATGCTGTCAAGAACAGACCTCCCGAGCTAGTCAAAAATGAAAGAGCAAACAGTTTTTGAGTAAATGAAGTTTCATAGGAATCCTCAGTCTCATGATTTTCCCAATCATTAAGCTTGCTGACGACAGAAGCATAGAGAGCAATTGCGGTAGGAATAACAGCAACTAAAACAAGAGTGGGAAGGAGGGCCAGGTAACTCTTAAAAGGGCCATGATAGAGCTGATTGATTAATATTTCCAATGAAAAGGACAACATTTGAAGGATTACAACAACCACAATTGCTCCCAAGGCCAAAGGAATTGAAGCAAGTTGCTTGAGACCTCGTTTCCATTTAGGATAGTATCCTTTCTTCTCTCCAGTAACGGAGTCAGTAGTAAATTCCTCAGCAATAAATAAAGCTCTTGGAGTCTCAAGAATGGAGCTACCTTTAGCACCCCATTCATAGGCGAGGGAGGATTCCTTGCGCTTCCAAGCCTGAAGAAAGACAACACCCCAAATGATATTAAGAATACCAAAGAATTTAGAGTAGGGACCCAAAACGAAATTAGTAAATACCCCTAATACAGTGGGAATGATGAGCCAGAGAAAGTAGTCCTGTAAAAAGGCGAAATAGAGAGCGTACTTTTCACCAAAGTGATTTCTAATCCAATTGATTTCCTCTCCATCGATAACCCATTTGGTAGACCATCGATGAATCCATTCTTTGTTCAATTCACGATCGTGTAAGGGGAAAATTGAGTTAACGAAAAGCCAGTCACCGATATCAGGAGTAATTCCCACGCCTCCCTCAGCAGGGGGAGAAGTAAGGATACTGTAAATAAGACGGAGCTTTTGAGCGGGAGTCAAATTAGGAGACTGCTCACTATTCCATTCAGCGGGATGTAAAGTGCTAATTGTGTAAAGCCAATCCTTGACACTGGATTTATAGTATTGTTGAAGGAGGCGCTGCTTGCTACATTTGACGAAAACAAAAAGGGAATTGGCGCTACCTTGTCTTACGGCAGAGTATAGGCCTGCTTTTGTCAATTCATTGATAAGTTTAGACACATTATTGTAGTTAAATGCTTCAGAGTCAGGGCCAGTGGTTAAAGCAACATCAATTACAAAGTCAGGGCCAATATCTCGGAAGGCAGGGCCCTTTCTAAACTTGATAGTGGTGTCTTCATAAGAAGAAGGTTCGTCCGGATCTTCTACACCAATAATTGGGTGTTTTGGAGCTTCAGACTCAGTAGGGGGAGTAGAAGCGCCAGTTTCAGTAGGCAAACTAGGACGTGCCTCAGGTACAGCATCTTGTGAACCCTGAGAAATCAGAATATGCGGCTGTTTTTCAGCGCTCATGATGAAAAAAAAAACTAATGAATATCAAAGAAAAGATGTCCGTGGGTACTAGAAGGAAGAGAAACGTATCAATAAGAGGAACAAAAGATTAAACCCAAATAATAAGGGCAGCTGAAGGCGGGTGGGGGCTATATTTTTGTGAGCATGAGGGAGAGGAGGGTCTGAGATGAAGTACGTACTACGTGGAATTCTAGCTCGCTTATGTAATAGTAACATTCCCAATCATAAAACCAAATGCTGCTGCTGCTACAATTAAACCATGGATTCAACAGGGCATCGTATCATGATAATAGCATTGACGATAGCATTGGAAATAACATTGATACTATAAGAGATAGGTCAAGAATAATAATAAACCCTTTTTTTTCTGGACAATCCCTGATCATAAATCAAAAAAAGACAAACCTAGTAGCATGGGGGGTATACAATAGTGGTGCAGTTATTTTTGCCGGAGGGGCCGTGTGTTTGTTGAACTTGCTTCTGGTACAGATGTAATTGAGTAAGAAAGGCAATTGAAGAGGCGAGCTGATGTTCTTTTTTAGATTTATGCTTCAAAGGCTACATTTGATATAGAGATAGCCGGATTTTCTTTAGCTTGAGGTTTCCGTTCATAGTGATCGAGGACTAATATCACTCTAAGAGCAACCATAATCAGACAATATTATTTCCCCATAAAATTGGACGGAGAAAACAAAACGCATACATAATTGAGAGTTTGTGACACAGGAAGAGGAGGAGGAGGCTCAATTTCTATTTGACTATTTGACTAAGATTCAAATTAGGCTGTACTGTACTTGGAGGGGGTTTCTGCTCATATGGAGATCAGCATAGGCCTCACAAGAACATATGCAAGGCCTCCTTTTGAACTTTGAATTCCCACTAACTCTGAAGTGATAATTAAGAATCTATGGTTTTGTTTAAGTTAACGGAAGTCTTTAGTTAATCGAATAGACTAGAGGTGAACCTGGAACTTTTCTCAGGAACTGAATAGGGATTCTGAGACATTCTAGTATCATTATTAATAAGTAAAAGTTTTGTAAAAGTTTTATAAAAGGTTTGTAAACTATTTCAGTGCATCTCGTTGGGTTTGGCCGACGCTCATCTTTCCCATAATAAACCTCGGGCAACAAGGTGATGCTTTTCCAAACCACCAGATGTGGAGGTATTATGGTTTAAAGGCCCCATGAGAGTCTTTGATTTGAGGGGATAACTTAAATAAAATTACTATATATTTGTATTCTTATTAAAATTCTTATTATTATCAACTGGTATCGTGTGTAAGAGCACAATGACGTACTAGGAACTGATAAATTTGGTTCCAGTATGATGATTCAAAATAATGGTCATCTTTATTTCATCTCTCTCCCCCAGAATATCAAATGTACTGAGACATGTACTGAACACGATACCACGAATTACATCATGGATTTAGGACTTTGAGGTATCCAGAAATAAAGTCAGGATTAAAAGGTTAAAAACAAACAAACAAACAAACCTTGAACGGCTCAATTATTTTACCATAGTCACAGGATTTAATAAAGTTTATATGTATGAACCACTTGATTAATTCCGAAGTCAGTCAGTATGGGGAGTAATGGTCAGGCACGGGAGTACCTACATAGGGTAGGGCTCTCTCTATCTTCTCTTTTCTTGGTATGTATTCACCTAATGATGTTTGCTTGCGTCACTGTAGGAATACGAGGTGCCAAGTTTTAGGAGGAAGCTTGATTCAACTTGGACTAGGAACCAGGGACTAGGTTGTGCCCACTACGGTAGAGTATCCAGTTGTATTGATTTCAACTCAGAACTGGTAATTATAGGATGAAAAGTTGGAAATTGTAACTAAATGAAAATAGATGACTATCATCACCAGTGAATAAAAGGCATCTAGATCTAGTTTAGTAAAATGGAATCATCATACGCTCTAGCCTGTATAGAGTAAAGAAAAAGAAGAGAAGGGGGAAAAATTTTAAAAAGAAAAAAAGGAATGAAAAAAAAACCCCCATGTAGCTTCCACCATCGCCGTTTTACTAGAATGCCCATTTTATTGTTAAATAATCGACAGCAAATATACTACTCTGAATTCAATTAAATGCCAGCATGCGTGAGAAACTGGAAAAGCATCAAACGACAACAATTGAAAGTGCATTTCTAAACATATTCATGTTAAATATCCAGACCAGTAGGCCTTTCTTTTTTGGTCTTTAGAGATTGGAAACTTAACTTTAAAGACACTCTAATGCTCCTTCTCCATGCAGTATTTTAATACTACAATTGAGGGTGATTGTATGAAACTATGGGGAAGGACATCCACTGCACATATTTATTTCCTTCGTTTGAACTTCAATGCTATAAACTATTAGAGCCATTCTAGCGGATTTGAACCTATTAGTAACAAACAAAAAAATTAACCTTTTCTCGAAGTCTGGAGAATCAAGAAATAAAAAAATAAAAAAAAGAAATATACTATTTTAATCAAAGAAAAAGGAAAGTAAGAAATGAGAAGGTAATATACTAAGACCCAGTACGGCACCCAATGTCATGCCCCAGAAAAAAATTCTAGTAATTAGTGACCACCTCAGATATATACAGACCATCAGTGTATAAATACAGGTCTCATTCCTTCCTTTTACCTCAATTCCTAGGACTTATTACTCATCCCCATCTCTAAAAATATGTCAACCACATTTGATTCAACGAAAGAAAAGAGTTATGACTTCCAACACTCGGAAGACATAGAAAAGACGTCGGCTAATAGGGTTGAGCCAGGTGAAACCTTTCCTACAGAAGATAGTGAAATTAACCCTTTTGAAGGACTGTCGAAAGATCAAGTTGTTCAAAATGCTGTTCAATTTGCCAATCAACATGGTATGGCTGATGACTCGGAATACTTTGCCAAGGGTGCAGCTCTTGCGTATGACGGCTCCACCAGTCACCTAACCGACGAAGAACGAATTGCAATTGAAATGGAAAGTACCCATAAGTGGAAACAACCAAAGGCTTTGTACTACATGAGTATCATGTGTGCAATGTGCGCTGTGGTTCAGGGAATGGATGAAACTGTAGTAAACGGTGCTCAATTGTACTTCTTTCCTGAATTTGGAGTTGATAAGCTTTCAAATTATGAATGGATTGAAGGTCTTGTTGTTGGTGCGCCGTACCTTTGCTGCTGTGTTGTTGGTTGTGCACTTACAGAACCTTTGAATAACTGGCTAGGCCGTCGAGGAGTCATTTTCGTGTCGTGTTTTATTGCTGCTGTTGCCTCCATTTGGGAAGCCTTCACATACAGCTGGGTTCAGCTTTTCTTAGCTCGGCTATTGCTAGGATTGGGAATTGGTCCTAAGTCTACAACTGTCCCTGTTTATTCTGCTGAATGTACCCCTGCTCCCATTCGAGGTGCCTTAGTAATGATGTGGCAGATGTGGACTGCCTTTGGTATTATGCTGGGTTATGTCGTTGATGTGATTTTCATTCCTCGAGGAAACTTATCTGACACCGTTGCATGGAGAATTATGATGGGCTCAACAGTTGTGGCGCCCATTTTTGTCTGTGCCCAGGTCTTTTTCGTTCCCGAATCCCCGAGATGGTACATTAAAAAAGGTAGACATTCCGAGGCTTATAACTCTCTTGTTGTCTTCAGAAATTCTAAAATTCAGGCGGCCCGTGATCTCTACTACATGACCCTGTTAATTGAAATCAATGACAAGATGAACGAGGGTCATAATCCTTTGGTAGATATCTTTGTTGTTGGACGAAACCGAAGAGCTTTCTATGCTTCACAAGTTGTCATGTTTATGCAGCAGTTCTGTGGTGTCAACGTTATTGCCTATTATTCTTCTCAAATCTTCAGAAACTCAGGATTTAGCGTAACTGATTCTATCATTGCCTCTTTGGGCTTTGGTATCTTGAACTTCCTCTTCGCTATTCCTGCAGTATTCACCATTGACACATATGGACGTAGATCTCTCGCCCTCTGCACTCTTCCTTTCTTGTGTCTAACCTTGCTTTTCGCCGGATTCTCCTTCTGGATTCCTGGCCGAGATGCCCGAATTGGTTGTGTGGCTTTGGGTATTTATCTCTTCACCATATTTTATTCACCAGGAATGGGCCCCGTTCCATTCACTTACTCTGCCGAAGCATTCCCGCTTCATGTCAGAGATATCGGAATGTCTTTGGCTACTATCACCCTCTGGGGCTTCAACTTCATTCTGTCACTCACTTGGCCTGCTTTGCTCAAAGCCTTTAAGCCTCAGGGTGCATTTGGGTATTACGCTGCTTGGAATTTGGCAGGATTTCTCCTTGTATTCTTTTTAGTCCCTGAAACAAAGGGTCTTACTCTTGAAGAGCTTGATAATGTTTTTTCGATAAAAACTACCAAGTTCATGAAATACCAACTTGCCAATCTTCCTTTGAATTTCCGCAGAAAAGTCTTATTCCAAAAGAACCTTTCACCACCTACACCACTCCATCTTCAGAAAGCTTCTGGTGCTTAAGTCTTAAAAATATGAAAATTTATGACCTTTGTTGAATGTTCAATATGATAATGAGAATAAATAATGAGAATTTATTTAATAAAAACCTGTATAAAATTATTTAAATGTTTGCCTGCCAAATATCCCACTAAACTATTGTATTGTTTTAGCCAACGTCAGCAAGATCTAGTCACATGATAAACATATGAAAAATCGACTGCTCCATGCCTTCCGTTAGTTCTTCCTCAGCCATCTACATTTCACAAGCTTTTGTCAAATTTTACTTTCGAATAGATATTTCGTTTAGTTTGATTATATCTTATAGAAACTGCTTTGAGCCCAATGGTTCCTGACGGCCCCGAGCTTGTTATTGGGGATTCAAAGAAGGAGGATATACCAGATCCCCTTGACGTGAAAACACCCAAGTATAAAACCAGTTTTACTCAGTTACTGACCAACTCAGACGCCCCTGAAAAGAGCAGCGAGCCTCTTCTACCGGCAGGAAACGGTAATCTTGATACTGAGAATCAGGAAAATTCTCCGTCGACACCTCTCCTAATTACCTCTAAAAGTAATGATAAACCGATAGATTCTCATACGAATGGATTTCCTGATTCAAACCCCAGCAAACCTTCCTCATCCCACAGGGGTTCTGACGTTGAACTCTTTGGTCCCTTGGGAGATGGCAACGATGGCAGCGAAGGGGACGACGAGCTCGATGTCGCTGAAGTACAACGGGTGAAGAAGAAAAACATGTTCAAGTCGAAAACAGAATTGAAAAATAAACTGGCCGCTTCACAGTTATTTAATACTGCCATTTTTAGATCCCCAGCTAAGAACACCGCTGCAGCTGCCGCCAGTAATTCAAGCGATAGTGAGGTTAATGACGAATTTGCCAATGATTCTAATCTTGAAACGAATAACGACCCAAATGCTACAGAAGACACCTCTATGTATCCAAAGTATTCCAGAAAAGCTCTTCGTAAAATTCGATCTAAGAGCGATGCGGGGATATCTACTTTGAATGAAAGTTCAGGGAAAGATAATTTTTTCCCTTCACTCAGTAGGCGTAGACCCAAAAAATCACAAAACAAGGCTGATTGCCCGATGTCTGATAATAATGACTTGGAGGTTGAACCACAAAATATTGATGATATCGAATCTCCTCAGTTCATCCATTCTGATACGGAAGTGGTCAATATTTCTCAATCTCATGGCAATCCGTCCTCTAAGAAAAAATCGGTTTTAAGAAATTTTACTTTGAATGCGCCTGGAGAGATTCAATCTAACCATAATCGACGGCACAGCCGGTTTACGCTTGACCATAGTCCAACAATTGACTGGAAAGATCTTAAAAACTCTCTCAAGTTCAATATCTTGGGTACTAATAAAAAGAAAAAAGAGGAAAATACTACGTCCTATCTAAAATCAGCTGAACTCATTTCAGAGCTTTCCGCTGGTGCTCCTGCTGCCATAATTGCAGCCTCAATGTTTCAACGAGATGATAGAAATACTCAAAGAATTCCTATTTTGCTTGAGCAGTTGAAGCTCACTCTTACTGACATTACCTCTTCTTTAGTTGATAAGAATAGGCGCTACCTAATGGAACTTGAATATGGCTCAGGGCATGCTCGTTTGCGATGGAGTGTTAGAAAGGAATTTAAAGACTTTTGGTCATTTCACTCTAAGTTCAAGGTATTAGCCTTCCAAGGAAATCTGGTCGGTTCTAAGTTAGATTTACCAAAGTTTCCGGCTCGTCATTCCATTTTTCATAAGGTCGAGAAGAACTACAGGAAAGCACAGCACTTAGCGAAAAAGAATGCAAATGAAAACGCTGAGGGAACTGGCCTTTCGCCTCATAGTTCACTTTTTGGACGTCGCAACAGTGCCCTTCCATCTGCTTCATCTCCGCATGGCGACACAATATCTAGACATATATCAGTAATCTCTGAAGAAGGGTCACACTCGGCTTCAAGTATGTCAATTAGTTCTCATTCACTTTCTGAATTGTCCAGTCGCAGTTCTGGGTATTTAAAGAAGAGCGCTCGATTTACTCGTACGGTGGGAACCTTTTGGGATACATCAAATGTTAACGAGGTGGTCGAAAAGGATTATATTGAGGCTTTGAGATTAGCTGTTGAAAAGTATATTCTGGAATTGTTTAAAGCCTTACGGTTCAGGGCCGATGCCAATCGGTTATTCCAGTTTTTAGAGGTCTCTAATATGACTATTCGTCTAGCCCCTGAAAGCTCTTTCCATGGAAAAGAGGGATACCTGATTTTAAGATCATCAGCTGCCCTTCAAGGATGGCGCGTTTCTCATTGGAGGCCTAACGATATATCACAAATGGTTATCCGACATACTTCAAAATGGTACATGGTTCGTGAGTCCTATATTGTTTGCGTTAAAGATATTTCAGAAACGAATATTCTTGAGGTTTTCTTGGTAGACTCTGGCTTTAAAGTTACGCATAGCGATTCTACTAACCTTGATCTGGAGCCGGGAAGCACTTCGCAAGTGCATATTACTTTTCAACTTGAAAATATGGAGAGAAAAATGAAGCTTCTTACAAATTCTCGGCGACAACTTGGGCTTTGGATGGACAGTATTAATCATATGAAAGAGAATACGATATGGAGTAAAGCCCATCGGTTTAATTCGTTTGCTCCTGTCAGAACTAATGTACAGGCTCAATGGTTTGTGGATGCGGTAAGTTAAATTGATTGTTATTGTGATGCATGTCTAATAAATGTTTAGCGAGATTATTTCTGGGCCGTCAGTACCGCCATTGACATGGCCAAGGATGTTATTTACATCCATGACTGGTGGCTAAGTCCCGAATTGTATTTGCGACGCCCTCCTGAAGGCAACCAAAAGTGGCGCATCGATAGACTTTTGAAAAGAAAGGCAGAGCAAGGTGTCAAAATTTTCATTATTGTTTACAGAAATGTTGGTAATATTATACCTATTGACTCCTTATACACAAAGCATTCACTTCTTGATCTTCACGAGAACATTTATTTCATGCGCTCTCCTAATCAACTCATTCAAAACACATACTTTTGGGCCCATCATGAAAAGCTTTGTCTTATTGATCATACAGTAGCATTTGTGGGTGGCCTTGATTTGTGCTTTGGAAGATGGGATACGCCAGATCATGTTCTTGTGGATGACAACACTGTTCCATTCCATGCTTCTACAGCCAATTCCAATTCAATTTACGAAAAGAATCAAATGTTTCAAATGTGGCCTGGAAAGGATTACTCTAATCCTCGTCAAGCCGATTTTACCAATTTAGACCGCCCTTATGAAGATATGTATGATCGTCAAGAAGTTCCTAGAATGCCTTGGCATGATGTTCATATGATGGTCACTGGACAGTCTGCGCGAGACGTTTGCCGTCACTTTGTGCAACGATGGAACTACTTGCTTCGTCAGAAGAGACCGTCTCGTCTCACCCCCATGCTATTACCACCTGCAGATTTGACAGATGACCAACTTCACAACGCCAACTTGGAAGGTACATGTGAGGTCCAATTTTTGCGGTCTTCTTGTGCATGGTCCCTAGGTCTGACTGCTCCGGAACATAGCATACAAAACGCCTATTTAAAGGCTATTGAACAATCTGAGCACTTTGTTTATATTGAGAATCAGTTTTTCATTACTTCAACATACTTTGAGAATACCAAAATTGAGAATCGTATCGGAGATGCACTTGTTGAACGAATTGTTCGGGCGCACAGCAATGGAGAGAGATGGAAAGCCATTGTTGTGGTGCCATTGATGCCTGGATTTGAGTCTGAAGTTGATGAGAAGGAAGGCCTTAGTGTGCGTGTAATTATGCAGTGCCAGTATCTTTCTATCAACCATGGACCGAACAGTATATTTGGCAGACTTTACAAAGTAGGTATTACTCCCGAGGATTATATTCAATTCTTTTCTTTACGCCAATGGGGTAAAATTGGCCCTAAAAAGAAGCTAGTTACAGAACAGCTTTATATTCACACTAAGGCTATGATTGTGGATGATCGAATCGCGATCATCGGATCTGCAAATATCAATGAGCGATCGATGAAAGGTAGTCGAGACTCGGAGGTTGCGGCTATTGTACGGGACACAGTTCAATTGGAGTCTCAAATGGCAGGGAAACCATTTTCAGTTGGCAAATTTGCTCATACATTAAGATTGCGTCTGATGCGAGAACACTTGGGGGTTGACGTAGATCAGGTTGAACTTATTGAACGTCTGTTTGATCGTGAAATTTCAAGACTTAGTGAGAATGGAGAGGGAGAACCTGATGATTTCCTGCAAAATAGGGGACCAGTTATGCCTGAAAGCTATGAACCCAATGACATAAATATTGGCGAGCCTGTGGAATTGCATAGTTTCAATCATTTTGTTGGTTCTGAGAATATGGGATTCCGAGAGAAGAAGCCATACAGTACTGACTCGCGTGTGCAAGATAACCAAAAGCATAAACAGGATGTTGATGGGCTGGGATTTGACGGCATGCGAAATGCTGAGGCTGCAGAGCAAATGGGTGTGTCTGGGAACCCCTCAGCAATTTCGCCTGATTTAGAAAGTGTGGCAGAAACATATTTACAGGAATTACTTTCTGGGTTATCATTAAGTGAAATCACTAAAGATTTGGTAAATTTGAAACGGAAGCTATACTTTCGACTGCAGGCCAAGGAGAAAGGGTACGAAGACGCAATGACGTTTTTCCCTGACTCAAGTGAAGCAGACGATCGAATTTTTGAATTTCAAATGAGACCTCGAGGTGATGATGGAACTTCACCAGAGAAACTTGAGAACAATTTACGATTCTATCCTATTGACCCTTACAGTTTTGCGGACCCATTGTCGAATGAGTTTTATTATAATATGTGGGAACGGATTGCGGACCAAAACACATTGTACTTCCGAGAAGTATTTCATTGCCAGCCTGACGACATGGTTACAACGTGGAAGCAGTACATTGAGTACAAGACATTGTATGACAAGTTTGCTATGGTTCAGGGATTAAAGCCAACAGGTTCAAGACTTAATTTAGACATGCCGGAAGCTACTGAGGATGGGGAAATTGGGGAAGGTGGAGAAACAGATTCCATGGTGAACGGCGGGGAAGGAGATGATGAGATAACCAGTTCTCCTAAGCCTCAAAGACGACTTGTCAATGCGCGCAGTGTGCGCCGAAATATCACGACTGAAGATGTTTACAAGCCAGAGGTTGCCGAGCACTTGTTACAAGGAGTCAGAGGTAATTTGGTGTTTTTCCCTACTGATTGGCTGGGCCATGAGATTGAAACTGGAAATTGGCAGCATTCTATAGATCATCTCCCGCCTCTTGAAATCTATGATTAATTTTCTAATATCTAACTTTTTTTCTTCTTTTTATTTCTTATATCATTACTATTAATAATTATTTCTTGCATAAAAAACAATAACAGTTTAAAATAAAATTACTCTAATAATTGAAGTAGAACGAGCATCAAAAGGGGAAGTATAACATTACGATTAAGCGAGCTAGAGTGTTCCTGCAATGCGGTCACAAAAGTGATGAAAACGAATTTAGAGAGTGCAGCCAAAGACATAAGAGTATTAGGACTTGTAGCAGTTACAACAGACTCAGCATTACTAGTATTATCAAGTAAAGTGGTTGTTGTTGTCATTGCACAAAAGTAGCACGTTTGACAAACCTCTATAAGACTGTAGTATACCAAAAGACCTAATAATAAAGAAACCCCAGCAATCCAAAACCGATAAAGGGAGTATTCAGAATGTGAGTGCTGAAGAAGAGCAGGGCGTGGGTACTTGTAGTGCGGGTACTTGTGGGCAAGTAGTAACGACGTAAGAGGATCAGCAAAACCAAAGAGAATCAACCCAGCTGGGGAATTTGATAAAAAGAAAGGAATTGATATTCCAAGTAGTAAAGTAACGAGCTGAGGACTACTAGAAGTACTAGTACTAGTACTCATACTGCTTCTATAGTCGGGATTATTACTTCTACTCTTGGTAGTGGTGAACACAGACGGCGTTAAATCCCATACCAATACACAGGATAACGCAAGTGCAAGTGGCAGTTGAATCAAGAAAGGATCAGCAGCAGTAGCAGTGGTGGCTGTATTCAGAATTGAAGTGGGCAAAAGCATGGCAAGAAACGTGAGTGGCCATGATACATTTGCCGTCGTTCCCGTCGCTCCTGATAATGCTGGAGTTGTCTTCTCCTGAAGAAAGGGAAGCAACATTGTGTAACAAAAGTACCAATAGCTGATGAATATGAAGGCAGCACAAACAATCCATTGTATACTTGGGTTCAGCCCAGGACTTACTCCTCCTTCTGGTGATCCAGCAGTGGCAGTCACAAACGTAGTAATCAGTACAAGAATGGTAGCCAGAAATGCAAGACCACTAACACCGTCATCTACATTCATGAACCGCGCCTTGATCGGAGTTATTATCTGGTTGAACTGACTATTCACCGTTTTGAAAACCCATTGCGATCCCTTACTGTTGATCGTAAAAGCAATTTCAACGATCGCAGCTAGAATTACAATTCCTGCTAGCACATATTGCAGTACTTTCAAGTGTAAAACAGTCCTACTGCTATTTGCTTTATCCTCACTGGTGTACCAAAGATTGATTATAAGCGCACTTACAAGAAAACAGTCTGTGTCGGACCAAGACCCCAGATTAAAACAGTTAGTACGGCTAAAGGTTTTCAAAAGATCGTTTATTTGAAGCGCATGGTCAATTGCGCTAGGGAAATCACGAGCAAGTGGAGCGAGCAGTGTCAACGGTTTCCGTATAACCTGTGGTACAATTCTACTACTTGGTTTGGCGTTGTCATGGGGTTTCCAGCATTTCCTACTACTCTCAGCGGCTTCAGGCACCACCGTTGTAGTAACACTCGTACTAGTACTGGAAGTAGAAGTAGAAATTGAAAACGAGCCTAACGCTAGTACCAGGTTTAATTTCAAATACGCAGGGTCGTTTGGCGTAACAGCCAACGCTAGGACTGGTGGGCCCAGAAACCTATACCAAAAGGAAAGCGATTTGAAAACAGGCTGGCGTGGATTATTATATAAACAGTATGCTGCTAAAATAAGCGTTACAACTAGCCATGGCACTAGATATGAAAAGTCTTGTTGGCCGTTATGGTTGGTGTGCAGTGATTCAAGTGCAACTGATCCGTTTTTGTAAAGCGTAATGAGAGTTGTGACTACAAGTAGGGCAGGCTCAATTGCAGGTTTATAAGACAAGAATGAAAAGAACGGCGATGATATTTTTGAGGGCAAAGGTTTGTGTATTAGATTATATTTGGCGATTAACTCATTCGTATTTTGACTGGATTCGATATTGATATTGGTGTTCGTATTAATGTTGGTGCTGGTTGATGTGTTTGATATTGCAGTGAGAGTTTGTGACATGCTGATAATTAGGTCCGTTCAAGCTTTGATTGTATATTAGATTATATTAAGGTTGATAACTCTTAAGGTCAATTGATTTTTTTTGAAAAAACTAAAATACAGGAGCCATGGCCAGCCTTTAAATGATTTACTTGTTCATGATCCCTATTACGTTTGAATTTCAGAAAAGGTGACACTTGAGTTATGGGCCTGTACAAACGGGTGAATGTTTTCAATATGATTTCACCCCTTTATCTGTAATAATAACTTTTTGTATTCATTTATATATATATAATAAATCCCATGTTTCATCAACAAGAGTTAAAAAGATGTGGATATAAATTTTTTCATGAAATAAGTGGATGCGATTCATCTCCAGGCACAGTCGCAGCAGCAACATGCTCCTCCTCATATTCCCTAATCTCCTCCACATCATCATCAACATCAAGTTCTTCTATATCTTTTTGATTGTCCAACTCGCTGTACCCAAGATCCTCCGCATTCTCCAACATTAATGTTTGCACTTTGGCAACCAACGCTGTAACATCAGCCGTTGTCAATCCTAACGTGGGAATAGGATCCAGAACTCGGGCTTTAAGAGTTCCCTTATTCAAAGTAGCTGACTTAAAGTTGAAAATGTTGGACGTGTTGGAAACCACAACAGGAATTATGGGTATTTGAGCCTGTACAGCAAGATAAAAAGCGCCTTTCTTCAGTGGTAGCAAGGCAGGCACCGGTGTATAAGATCTAGTTCCTTCCTAATAATAATAATAATGATAATAATAATAATAATAATAATAATAATAATAATAATAAAATAATACCAGAGTTAGCATGCGTAAATGGGTAAGACGACGTCTTTGAGTATTAAGAGTAACATACTGGAAAGACAAACACATTTTGCTTGGTCTTGTGAATAAAATCAACAGCATTTGACATGACTTTGATCGATTGAGCTGGGTTTCCTCGGTTCAAAAAGATACTTCCACTCAAAATCACTGGCCAACTTGGTTAATAAAAAGCTCACACATTCTATCTTGCTTCTGTTCAATTGTAACCACAGTTTGGTTTTTTTTTTTATACTTACTGTACCATCCAAGAATAGGTGTATACTTGAAAACATGTTTAGATGTAACACTTGTATATGGAGGGAATACCTTTCCAATTACAAGTACATCCAATTCGCTGTATGATAATGAAACAGTGTGTTAGTTGAAAATCCATAGTTTAAATATAAGCATAACATTATATCTCTTACCTCTGATGGTTGCATAGAATCACCGCTGGTCGCTGGTCTCGCAAGATATGCTCATTCTCAATCTTAATCTTGACTCCTAGAGTCCATCTAATAAGCGTATAAAAGAATCGGGCCGTCAGGTATTGGCATAGAAGTCGACGGCCAAACAAAGTAAGAACCAATGAAGCAACAGTTCCTTAAACGTTAAAAATATAAAGGTAAGTATAAAGAGATTTAGGTGTATCAAGTTAAAAGAAACTCACCATAGGCAGCTGAGCTCACAAACGCAGCAAACGCAGCTGTAACCTTAGTATAGAAGGTTATCTGGTTAAAGAGTCGTCTGTAGAAAGGAACAGTTGGTTTCATTGTTTCTGGACGGTTGTTGGATGAGAAGGAATCTAGTTGGAGGATGCAAAAAAAATAAGTTGATTCGAGGGAACTTTAAAAGGCTTATTGGGAGCAGAGAAGGTAGCAAATCAAAAACTACAATGAAGCCTAGGATTGTATGGTATATATACGAACGGCTTTTCACACCCTTCTCTATTCTTTGGTTATTACTCTAGAAGTCATTTCTATTTCTAAAAATTAATTTACAGACTTACAGACACTTTTATTGTTTTATATCCCCTGCTCATGGAGAAAACCCGCCCAGAAAACTGGCACCTTCGGTATTCCAACCCTCACCATTTGTGATTTTTTCAATAGTCTTGACAAGATCAAAATGGATTTCAGGAGATATCACACTATCAAACTTGTATGACTTGTGAGATCGCACATAATCACGGATCCATGTGGCGTTTGATACTAACTCGCCTGAAGCACGCTTCGAAACAAGCGACAAGTGCTTTTCAAGTATACACAGGGTCTCCATATCCACATTCACATTCTGCAGGTACTGGCGAACAATAGGGATTAAACCAGGGAAGCCTGAAGTTGAGCCATTGATAATTTCATTAATGGAAAGTTGTTTGTAATTGCCATGCATTGAGGTGTCAGACGCAGTAGCAGATTCATCAGGAGAAGAAGAGCCAGAATCGCCAGCATCAGATGCATTGCTGGAATGGTCCTGGGATTCACGGAAAACATCAGTTCGGAACCAGAACTTCTCTGTCAGGGTACCATTTCGATGATGAGCAACCTTCATGTTTTCATCAACCTTGGATATGGGAATGTAAAAATTGAGATTGTAAGAAAGAATAGCACGGGTTACAAGAACAATGAAAATGGAAAAGGAAGCATTTTCAAAGTCAGTAAACTGCACTTCCATAGGACGGAACTCAACACGCCAGCCAATGGATGAGCCAGGTGGGGGAGGCTTGAACCTCATGGTTTGCCAGTTAGTAGACTGGATGTTTTCAAAGTGATCAGAACTAGTAGCATTGTCCTGGTCCAGAAGTTCTTGGAAAATTACAATGGGGTCACGGATGAACAGATGAGCAAAGTGATTTGCTAACAACGGGTCAAAATCAGCCTCACGCAGGCGCGCAAGCACCTTTTTGTTGACGACAAGATGGCTATCGTTGTAATGAGACTCTGCTTTACGCAGCACAGGGTCATTAATGGCAAGATATGAGTCAATGGAGTCATAACGAGATTTGGGAATAATGGCATCAGAATTATCAGTGACAAAATTAGCTGGGGGAGGTTTAAGGCCACGCTCAACCTCGGTACGATCATCGACAGAGCCCGCAATGACGTTCCAGCGGGTGTCCTGGTCACTGAGATACCCACGGTAAGCCGGGGAAGCGGCGGTGAGAGCGAGCATTATAGGTGAAATAGGAGCCAGTTGGTCATAGAGGTTACGAGCCTCGTTGATATTTGTGGCCTGGAAGGTAAGCTGGAGACAAGAGCATCCCATGCCAAAACCCATGGAGTCCATGTAAATGTGGTCAGGCAAAGCAGCGCCGTCACGAGCGTTTGCATCTTCGGGAAAGAGATTACGGTTGAAATCAATCGTAGGGTCAATGAACGGCTTTGGAACGTTTGTGTCAAAGAAGATAGGAACATTGATAGCCACTTTGGACCCACGTCTGATTCGGATGTTAGCAGTGAGGGTTGGGAACCGTGCATGGGGATTGATGATTTCGTCTGGGAGGAAGAGGGACCTTGAAGCATTACCAGTAGGAGGGTAGTATGGGTCAGTGAACTGGCCAGGAGTTCCAAGGATGGGAGCGGAGGTGATGGTAAGAGGGATTTCATTTTTGTGAAGACGCTGCTTTGCGATTTCTCTTCGCTTGGCCATGTTACGCTGGACGTTGAGCAGATCAGTAGGGTTGCCAGTGTAGGGAGTGGCTGGAGTACTTTCAAGCATATATCTGCCGTACTCTGGGTGGAAAGTGACATCAGCTTCTTTCAAAAGACCGTCCTGTTCAAGAAGCGCCAGATCGGCTAGGATTTCCGCCTGGCGGAGAGAGAGTCTAGCCAGTTTTGCTTCCTCGTCAAGAGTGATTACCATGTACTCGACCTCGTCACCCCATAGCAGTACGTCTCCGTGCTTTCCCTTGGAGTTGTTGTAGATGTGAATAAGCTGTTCAATGCCTTGGGTTCGGACATGGTCGGCGTACTGTTTAGCCTGATCCCAGGGAAGGGGAGTTCCTAGAGATCTGTAGAGTTAGAAAAATGAAAACTAAGACGGTTTAGGAACTTACAAAAGGCCCATACTGAATTGGTAATATGGGATAAAATGGCGGACGGAAAAAGCGGTGGAGTGGTGAGGAAATAGGAAGCAAGAATGGTTCAAGAGAAAGTTTGTTTGTAATGCAAAAGCGAATAAATCGGAGAAGGGCATGGCGTTGAATCATGTGACCGTTACATAATGATTACCGATAATGTGTCAGCTGCAATGGTAATTGTTTCTGGAGCAACGATATTTCATGTTTTTTTTTTTTCCATGACACCCTTATTGTTGTTTATGTTTTTGCCATACAAATCCCGTTTGATCCTAAAATTTTCATCATTTTTCAAGATCAAGAAGAAAGAAAAAAGATCTATCAATATATAATAATACACCATGGCGACTACAAGTGTTGATTCGTTTGCAGTGCACTCGACAGAACGACTAGATGGGCCCAGTGAATACTTGATTCGCAAAGCAGTATGTGTTCATCAGGAACGTGTGTTTGCTTGTTGTTACTAATGACCTTGTTATAGAAACGATCCAGAGATGCCCAAAACGACTTGGATGCTTTAGAAGAAAGCTCGACATTGTACATTGGCAACCTGTAAGTAGTATCTAAACAACAAGGCCTTACGGGGTTTGAGCAATTGATTTATATCTAACCCGAGATAGATCCTTTTTCACTACGGAAGAACAAATCTACGAACTCTTTTCCAAGGCGGGCCTGGTGAAACGCATTGTGATGGGATTAGACCGATTCCACAAGACACCGTGTGGCTTTTGCTTTGTTGAGTATGAAAGCCATCTTGAAGCGTTGTATGGGCTTAGATACTTGAACCAGACTAAACTGGACGACCGAGTGATTAAGGTTGATCTGGACCCTGGGTTTAAGGAGGGCCGGCAGTATGGGCGTGGAGCGAGCGGTGGTCAGGTGCAAGATGAGTTTAGATATACTTATGATCCCGGTCGAGGAGGCTACGGCAAGCGATGGGATAATGCAGCCGTTGCCAACAATGCCGAGCCAGGTAACATGGCCGTGAACTACGGAGTTCCGTTTGTGGGAGGAGGAGAAATTAATAATAGTGGGGGTGGAAACAGCAATGGTAATGATGAGATGGCTGGTGTTGTTGTAGACAATGATGATGGAGAGAGAGACCGAAGGGAATCTTCAGTAGGAGTTTAGGGCTGTGGTAACCGAGGAGGAGCAAGAGGGAGGAGTTTGTTGTTGTGGTGGGCAGCAGATAGGGTCATGTGAGAAGTAATATATCTAGTCATGTGGCATTTTGTTAATAAACAGTTAGTAAGCCGATGAGATAATCGAGATTTGGTGCCTCGAGGGGGTTTAAATTAAATGCTAATGGTGACGATGATGATGTTGTGGTTGATTACAATGACAGAGAGTAGTAGTCGTAGTAGTAATGGCAATTAATAGTATTTTATTTTTATTATTATTTCAAATTGATTGTGGTGTTGCTGTCACGATCCCTACCACACACACACCCCGTGTCGTTGCCGCCGTTCCATTTCTGTCAATTTTCTTTTTTGTATTTTTATTTTTTTTTTATTTGGGGTGTTTTCAATTACTTCAAGCAAGAGAAATTCTATATTTTTATTTTATTTTATTTTTCTCGCCGCCCTTTATAACCATAACTGACATTGTGTGATGCACTATGCAATGCAATGTAATGTCTACTATCGAACATTTCGTTTCCAACTCCCTCTTATCGTTTTCTGTCTACTTTAGTTTCAAATTATTCGTTTAATTTTTTCTTTTTTTTTTGGCAAGTGTGTGAGTGTTTATTTGTTGCTCTTTTCCTTGAGTTTCTTTTACTATGTTGTTGTTGTTGTTGTTGTAACCCCTATAAAAGCAAGACTACCAAAACACGACTAGTGAATCGTTGTGATTGAATGCAATTTCTTTTTGTGTACTTTTTTTGGTTTGAATTTTTTTTAAATTTCCAATTTTTTTTATTTTTATTTTTGGTATTTTTATTTATTTTTTGTTGTTTTGACGTGAATGTCAGTCGACGAGACCTGATTACCAGAATCAACAGGGAGAGAAAGAAAGAGAAAAAGAATGAAACGAGGGCTTAGGGGACCATAAGAAAAAGAAACGGAACAGTTAACCAACAGTGAGAAGAAAAGTATTCCAAGTCAAAGTATTAGAAGCCAAATATTATCATAATACAAATAACCAGCAACGCCAAATTAAACTTGAAATTGAAATTTTTCTTGTTAATAGATTTAAACTCAGAGTTTTTTTTTTTTTTTTAATTTTTTTTAAACCAGAGAAAGGCGGATTCGACAACCAGAGATAGTTTGGCATTATTAAAACATTGATATATATAATAAATGGGATATATTTATAGGCGTTAATTTTAATTTAATTCATTAATAAAAAATAATAAAAAAACAGGTAAGCTAAGGTTTTGAGTGTGTGGATGTGTCGTCGTTTGGTGATGTTAATGACAGATAATAAAATGTCAATATTGCCAATAGTAGAGAGTAATTGCTAATATGAAAAGGTTTCTAAACATCCGTCAAGGGTTTTGGTGGTAGGTTTAGAGTGGAATGAAATGATATGAATTGAGTAGAGTCGGTATTAGCAAGTCTGGTGTTTTATTAGTGATTACTTTTGTGATTACTTTTGTGATTACTTTTGTGATTACTTTTACTTGACACATGCTACATTCCATTGAATACAAACATTTAAACCACCCTTTTTCTCTCCTTCTATAACCCATCTAAACCACTCATCTTATATATATATATATATATATATATATATCAAACAATCATACAGTATTCATTACCATCACCATCACCACTCTTTCATTCCTAGCATCACCTGTATATTTCCAACCACGTAAACATTTAAACCTTCTTTGTATTATTCTTCTATTAATTCTATTAATTCTATCAATTCTATTAATTCTATCAATTCAGATTACTTTTATCATTACCATTATTATTATTATACTCCATGCAGCAGCCATATGCAGAAACTACCTCGAGGAGCAAAAAGGATGAAAAGAAATATAAAATATAAAATAACACAACGACTACAAACAAACATCAAGCGAAAACAGCAGGAAAAGTGTGAATTCATTATTATTATTAATTCAAGAAAAACATTCAACATATTGAAACCAAGTGAAAATAAAATTAAAATTAAAATTAAAAAAAAAAAAAAAAAAAAGACAAAACAAATGAAATTACATAGAAAAAATAAAGATTAAAATCAAAACAATAAATGTTGAATAAAAATATAATAGAAATGCGTTTTTGAGTGAGGGTTCTCTTGACAGGAGTAGAAGAAGAAGCTGAGGATATTTTTTTTTTTTCAAATTCTGTTTTTGTTGTTGTTTTTTTTTTTTTACTATTACTCTTGATAGTGTGATGGTGTTTATATGTGTGTAAAACAGATACAAGATAAAAAATGTAGTCATGTACAACTGTCGCAATAACAGTCACACTGTGACACACACTACCATTGTATAGCTGCAAGGGTTGTTCTACACGCGTTCCATATGCGCGGCGCACGCATACCAAAACGCACATTCTCGTACACATACCTGTACCCCCTTTTTCTAGCCTAGTCCAGACTAGTTCTAGGCTAGTCTACTTGGGGTTGTTTAGGGCATGTACAAGCAGCACAGTATCGCAGACTATCACTCTCACAGCACAGTGTACCTAGGTACCCACCACCTATTACCACCACTACCACTACCAACCCTTTTTTTTTTCTAACCCTACCACTACCTACCACCCTAAAAAAATCTCACCCTTAAGCACTAAACTCGCCTAATTGACTTTCCCTCGATTCATGGCAGGGAGACGACGTCGGCGAGCGTTAATAAACCAATTGGAAATCTGGTTCAGCGTAAGTCCCGTCTGTTGCATGAGATCGGCCTTTTCTTCGTCGGTGGGATATGGGTGGTGCACATGTGCGTTGAGCCAGCTGCGGAGAATCTCTGTAACATGCCGAGGCAGGTTGCCTCGACGCTTTTTTCCCTGGTTTTGCTGGAACGATGATGATGACGACGACGAGGAAGAACACGACGATGAAGGGGGTGACGACGACGGGGGGCTTGCAAGGCTGCTGTTAGCAGTGCTGGCACTCACCACACTGCCGTTAGAAGACGAGCTGCTAATGCTGTCGTGTCTTAGATGTTGTGGAGGTCGCTGACCAGTGGCAGCAGCCGCAGTCGCAGCAGCAACATGGGGGTTGTGAGGGTGTTGCGGTTGCTGGCGACTGTAGTACGGAGAAGGTGGGCAGGAGTTAACGGGGGAAGCCATTGGGTAAGGCGTGTAGGAGGGAGCGTATACGGGCGAAGTATGAGACGCTGGCATTGAGGCGTGTTGAGAGTACGGATCAGGATGGAGGTGTGAAGTGGGAGGCATTGAGGGCTGGCTGTGCTGGCGTTGATGATTTGCTTGGTGGTGAGCGTAAAGCTGAGGGTTATGGGGTTGTTGAGTGTGGACATAGTCGGGAATCATCTGTAACAGTTAGTATAGAAGAGAAAAAAAAGCAAGGAGAAAACAAAAGAACACACCTCTTTTATACTGGGAAGCCGAATGTTGGAGACGGGAACCTGTGGAGGAGGAACATGCTGGCGAGGTTGATAGCTATTATGCTGTTGCTGAGGGTTGATGAGGATGTTATTGTTCTGCTGAGGTTGTTGGGGGTTTTGGAGGTGGTGGGGGTGGTTGTGAATGTAGTTCATGTTTGGAGGATTAGGTTGGTATTGAAGAGACATGGTGATGTCCGTATAGGAAGGAGAGACGGGACAAGGAGAAGGAATTAAAATGAAAAATAAAACGGAAAGTAAAAATGGAAAAGTCAGGTAGTTTTTATAATTTTTGAGATTTTTTTTTAATTTTGAGAATTTTAAATTTTTAAATTTGAATAAAATAAATATAAAAATACAAAATAAATATGAAATTATATAAAGATTTATAAAAATTTATTTTTATTTTGATTTTTGATTTTAATTTATTTTTTTCACTCCACAGAATCACAGATCGAAAGATTGGAAGGGAAAAAACTAAACTTAGGTAAAAAGAAACTACTTTAATAAAAATAAAAAGCTAAAAAAAAACAAAAAAAAATACCACAACGTATACCAAATTATTTAATATTTCGTTAAAAATAAAAAATCGTTTCGTTCTTATGCAACTGATATCTGCATCAATCTCTATCCGCACCCAAATATGCACATGATATGCTTTTCAACTGCATCTGACATGCATCTATAAACGCTTCGAAAATAAAAAGTGACAAAAAATAAAAAATGGAGGCAGCACATACTCAAAGTTTGTATGTGTCACTGATTGCGGTGATTTTAATTGTCGTCGTTAGTATGACTAAGCAGGCTATTCAAATTTGCCCATAGCAATTATCAGTAACTATAAAAATATAGAATATCAGCATTTCCAGCCAACATCACCTTCATCTTCATCATCGTCATCATCATCGTCGTCATGTGTGATGCAATGTCAGTAGCTGATGGCCGACATAAAACGTCAAAATGCAAAATGCAAAATGCAGAATATGCATATTTCTTTTTTATTTTTTTCTTTTTGTTTTTTATTGTTTTTCAATTCCATTCGTTTTTTCTAATATTCCATTTTATCATGGAAAAAAAATATTTATTCTTTCTGCTATTATTTATCTAAACTCAGGTTCCACATGAAGGGAAAAGGGGGGGGGAGAGAGGGGATATATATTAAGGGATGAATATAATTATTTCAACTGAAAAATAAATATAAAAAAATCTTAGAAGGGATTGTTCTTGATGGATTCAATGGGGTCAATGGAGAGTTGAATGGATTCTTTTAATGGGTTCGCTGGGTTGTTGAATGGATTATTCAATGGGTTTGTTCATGTAATAAGAAAACGTACAAAGATAAAATAGGAAATCTGATTACAACAATATGAGTAATAATAAGGTCAATATCATATGTAAGATTACCTAACATCTAGTCATGATGACTAAGCCTTATGTAATGTTGTTATCCATAATATATGACACATGATTACACACTTTGTGCCAAACCATTACTAATGGTTACCAATCTATCACGTGTAATTATTTACAATTACGTAATGCCCACTTCATTATTTCCACCTCCCCAACCCTGAACCTTTTTTTTTTTTTCTTCTTCTTCTTTTCCTCTTTTTTCGTCTTCCTTGAATTCCTCTTTCTTTTTCATTTTTTGGTTATTTTTTATTTAAATTTATTGCTTAAATTTATTTAATCTTTCTTCAACCTTTTTTTTTTTGTTTTCATTTCCTTTCCCTTTACTTCTTTTCCTTCTTCTTCTCTTCTTTTTATTTTCTTCTCCTTCTTCTTCTTTCATTTTCTTCTTCTTTGCCTACAGCTTCCCCTCCTCCACTTCAATTCTCCCACGCCTCTCCCTCCCGCAACTAGAAACCACCACCTCATCCTTCCAATCAAATCTCTCCCGCCATCTGACGTTCACCCATGGGTAACACTCCGTCTAAAAATGCTCCCATTAATACCTCTGTGACAGCACAATCCTCATCCACCTCTACGGCTTTGGCATCAGCCGAGGACTCGGACGATCCTAGTGGTAGTAATGGTGGTTGTAGTGCTTTACCCCCAACATCTCATACAAGGTCTTCCTTGACCTCCATCAACATCCCTCAAAATTCAATAACATCCACCTCCCTCTCAACAACCCCACGCTCCTCCATTCCTACAACTGCCAACACTCCTACAACTCCCCCAGCTTTAAAGTACCCTCATATAACAAGAGCTGATAATGCTAGCCTATTTTCCGCAACTAGTGTTTCCAGCAGCGCTCTCTCCAGCATCTCTTCCATAGGAACAACCTCCAGCGCCTCCTCCTCGCCTGTAGCCCGTGTTCAGGTTCCCAGCTATGCAACTCCATCCCCTGCTTCTACCTCCGTCTCCAAACCATCCAGAGTATCCGCTGTCGATGTCAATGACCTCATCCAAAGGCTCATCTCGGTGGGTCTTAGTGCCAGCAACTCAAAACGTCTGTGTCTAACCAACTCGGAAATTATTGGAGTCTGTAGAGCAGCAAGAGGTATTTTTCTATCTCAGCCGACCCTCCTTGAACTCGGAACTCCCGTCAAGGTAGTCGGCGATATTCACGGCCAATTCGGCGACTTGATGAGAATTTTTCAACTATGTGGCATGCCTCCAACTGCGAATTACCTCTTTCTCGGTGACTATGTAGACAGAGGAAAACAGTCTATTGAAACTTTTCTTCTTCTTCTCTGCTTTAAAATCAGATACCCAGAAAACGTTTTCTTGCTCCGCGGAAATCACGAATGTGCTAGTGTTACCAAAGTCTACGGCTTTTATGACGAATGCAAACGCAGGGCATCCACAAAGGTCTGGAAATCCTTTGTGGACGTTTTCAACACTCTCCCCATCGCTGCTACCATTGGAGGAAAAATCTTTTGCGTTCATGGCGGCCTATCCCCATACCTCAACGCGCTTGATGACATTCGCTCTATTCATCGCCCTACCGACATTCCTGACGTAGGCCTTCTAAGTGATCTTCTTTGGTCCGACCCCGATAATTCTCTAACTGACTGGGGTCCAAATGACCGTGGAGTTTCCTATTGTTTTGGCCCCTCTGTGGTTTCTTCTTTTTGTTCAAAGTTTGGCTTTGACCTGATTGCTAGAGGCCATATGGTAGTTGAAGATGGATATGAGTTCTTCCATAAGCGGCGTCTCGTCACGGTCTTCTCTGCTCCAAACTACTGTGGAGAGTTTGGAAATTGGGCAGCAGTAATGACCGTGTCTCGCGACTTGCTTTGTAGTTTTGAGCTTCTCAAGCCTCTGGACACAATAGGCGTCCGCAAAGCCCTTCGTAATGCTCGTGCCGATGGCCTAGTATCAAAAATCAGCTCAACGAAAGCTTCTCCAAGTAACTTTCAAAAGTAGTAATAGTTAGATCTTGTAGGAATACTTGGATTTTCATGTTTTTTCCTCCATTTGTGGCTATTTATTTTTTTCTTTTTAATTTTTTTCTTTTTTTTTCTTTTTTTTTTCTATTTTTTTTTCCTTTTCATACATACAAATATATTCAACCCAATTTTTTTCTTCTTCTTCCACAAACCTCTCTCTCCTCATCTACATCACAATGGACGACTCCAAAAAGCCCAAAACAAGGGCGTCTGGAAAACCAGACGATGGCCTCAATCCTTCTAAACGTGCTCTTTCGGATCATGAAGACGAGCCTGCAGAAGTCACCCGCTGTATTTGCGGCCATGAAGAGCTTCAACTAAACAACATCCACAACAAATCCGTGGACCCAGACTTTTTCATCCAATGCGACAACTGCTACGTCTGGCAACACGGCTTTTGCGTAGGCATCCTTAATGACGAAGAAGCTCCAGAAGGTTACTTTTGTGAACGCTGTCGTCCTGATTATCATGTCATTGTCGTTCGTCCAAGTGGAAAAACGTCCAAGTACTCACCTCAAGACTACTCTGCCGACGAAAACGACGCCTCCGAAACGAAACAACCTTCTCAGGCATTACCTCCAAAGAAAAGCAAGTCGCCAGATACAGCCAAATCTGCTGAATCTGCTACTACTGATGATCCTGTCACTTCTACCACTGCTGATACTGCTGCTACATCGCCTGGCCATGATCATTATCCTCACCCCACATCATCTACTTCCCCCGGCCCTCCGTCCACCGCAAATGGCTCTCATGCTCGTAGAAGTCATACACCTGAATCTAAGGAATCAGTATCTACGGCAGAGGCCCGCCGGGAACGTCGCAGACTCACCCTGAATTCTCGCGACGCAGCCTATGAGGAAACTCTGCGCCGCGTCCTTGAAGAGTCTGTCAACGACGGTGTCCCGTCCCCAACTACTCCATCCAAAACTCCAGCCTCCAGTTTTGCCGAACACACTCCTTCTAATCACCGGAGTGCCAAAAAGGCTGGTCTGCTACAAACAGACTCGCAGTCCGGCTCAGACGAGCCATCCCATGTGCGTCCGAGACGACGTGAACGCACTCCCTCTGTCAAACCCAGCCGGCCTTCAAAATCAACCCTCCCCTCTTCAAGTACCAGTAATGGCAGCCGTGCAAAAGGCACTTCCTCATCATCTACAATACAGTCCTCCTCTCGAAAACGCAACTTAGACATTGCCGGGCTTGCATCCGAAGACGATGCGGTTGGCGCGTCACTCTCGCCGGTCGAAAAATCGTTGCGATCACGTTCTTCTAAACAACACATGGGACGATCAGCAATGGCGTCGTCGCCTCAAGCTAGTGGGGGTGCTGGCACAGACTCTAATGACAATGGATCTGCCAGTGCTACGGCAGCTCTGGCAAGCCCTAAACGCAAGCGGCCACGATCCAGGCATGGAGCAACTGGTAATACTAGTGGCAGTAATACTCGAACAAAATCCGGGCTATCAGAAAGCACGTCTGCTATTTCGCGGAGCAGTGGCGGTGGTAGTGGGGCTAACGGAACCTCGGCATCATTTTTCTCGTCCTCTAAATCGTCTGCATCATCACGGCATAATGGTGGTATGGCCTATGTTGATAAACCATCTAAACCGCGAATTCCCCAAGCTCGCACATCGTTACTTGAAATGCAAAAACGAGTTGCTGCTATTCTCGAGTTTATAGGACGAACGCGGCAAGATATGGATGCAGAGCAAGCTGACCGTAAGCAATTGCTGGCATGCCGAATGGTCAGGTATAAGGCATTATATCTTAACTCTGAGCCTTCTACAAGCTCTACCACTAGCCCTTCTAAATCCACCAGCATTTCCTCTTCATCTAAATCTACTACGGATCAATCACAATCCACAGAGTCACAATCCTCGCCACCTGTACTAACATCAACACAACAATCAGTACCATCAACAAAATCTACAATTGACTCAGATACACCTTTACCTAACATGTCAGCTGACATCAAAGCAGGCTTAGATATACCAGCTGAGCACTTGAAAGACCCAAAATTTGATTGTCTGTTTGAATCATACAAACCGAGTTTTGAGTTAATGGAAGTGTTGACGCAGAAACTGGTAATGTGGGAACAAAAGTTTGGCTCTTACGGTAGTGCTGGTGGTCTAGCTGAATGATGATGATAGTTATGTGAGAATGGAAGGTAAACATGGTGTTTGAGAATTTTTACCATGAATGGATGATTGTGTTTTAAATTTAGATTTTGAAGTTTTAATAAGAACAAGATATAATGTGTATAATTGAATATTAATGGTAGACTATATAACATATAATTCAGTACTATTTTTTAAGAACGTTTTTTGCGCTTGTAGTTCTACTTAGTATTACTTCGAAATCCAACAGGTTTTAGACTCAAAATATATATATAATTAATCTACACGAAAGCTCGCAATACACAATCTTATCGCACGCGCGCTGCAAGTCTTCCAGCAGCTGTATTCTCAACAGGCTCAGGCCAGCGCGCACCTGCATACTCCAGCTCGTCCAAAAACGAGCTTGAATTATGGACAGCAGTACCACCCAAGACGATTCTTACTGCTGGAGTTGAAGCGTTGATCTCAGCTACTAGTCTTGATTCCTCAAAGGTAACGCCGCCCACCATGTAAATTATAATATCTTGAGGTCGGTCTGTATCCGTGCCAGTGCCACTTGAAGTTGCTGCACTTTCAGAACGTGCCCAGGAAGGCAGGCTTCCATCGCCTGGATCTAAGAATGGGTGAGTAGACTTGCGAAGACGGCCTTTGATTAGTGAACTTAATGTATGTTCCAGCAAAGGCTCATGTTGGGTGAACACATTTTCAGCGCCTTTGAGACCTTTGAACCCGCTCTGCGCTCTTGCAAAAAAGCCCTCTGCTGCGAATAAGTTTTCTTGTCGATGTGATAGCCCTCCATACGAATATACAAGAGTTCGAACAGTATCAGCTCGTCGTTTTGAAACACCAGCATGTTCTAATAAACTTAATAGTGGGTTGAGTGCGTAGTTGGCATGGTTTTGGTATCGAAGCGCATACAGTGCGACTAGTCTGACTTTAATATCATCTGATAACGGTTGTTGAATCATTTCTTGAACTAATTTGAGATCATTATTGTGGGAGTCGTTGCACGCCAGTGATTGTTCTAATTGTGACACTTCCAATAACTGTTGTAATGAAATGAGTCGTGACAGTTCGCTCACAAGAGCTACATGCTTACTCACATTACCAGAGAGTTTACGGAACTCGGGGTAATCCTCAACAAACCTCTTCATATCAGCAATACTCTCAATATTTTGGTTAGACTTGGTCTTGGTTTGATATTGGTTCACGTATTCCTTAATAGTGGCTCCTAGGTCTCCAAAGTTCAAATACATGGATTTTCTGAAAAATCCATCTTGGTCTCCTGAAAGAACAATTTCCTTGAGCTCAGCCTGGATATCTGGAACTTTAGACAAGTCGACTCGGTTATTTTTAATTCCTAGTAATTCGTGTACCATGGCCTGGTAGGTCCATGGCATGAGTAACGGCGTTATTGGATCGTTTCTTCGATCTAAAATCAACAAAATAGGGGGAGTGTCGGGAGTATTATGGCGGAAGTCAAACAATGTAGGCTCTTGCTTCATGTGGTATTGAATTTCTGTCCCTAGTTTTTTTGCCATGGGGCTGTTACGTTCATACCGAATTAGCGGTTTCTTTTTGAGTGATAGTAGAACTCCAAACAATCCCTCCACTGACCGATTCAGACTTTCAGCTGACCAGTTATCTGGTCCGTTGTCTCCAAAGATTGTTCGACTAGGTGCTTGTAAGTTCATAGAATATAGATCGCTGTTGATCACAAAGTAATCTGCAAACACTTCTTGCACCTTTTGAACAACTTCATGATCATCTGACTCTGCTAATCGTTCCAAAGCACTCTTTTTTACGACGTTACTGAAAAATAGCTCGTACTTAGCATATTTCGGATTGCGTAGTTCGTCCACGAGAAACTGTATCGAATCAGCTGTAGGCCGAATAAAGCAAATAGCACTTAGATGTCTCATTTTCTCCCGATTCACATTGTCAATTCGACTATCAAACCGTCAGTATACATTTATTTTCCCTTATTGCCGTCTTACTTACTCAATTAGATACACTTCATGTTTCAATAGCAATGATTGCGTTGTGCATAGCGAAATAATCCCAGTCTAATCGTGTCAGTCCCTGGTAACATCTCAAGGTAAAACTGGGTATCAATCAACTTACTGTTTCCTGGTCTAAAAGAAGGATCTTGATTTTTCCTCCTGCAGTTGTTCCGGAAGACCTAGATAGTTCGTGGCGTCCCGGAGTTGAAGCCACGTTCACCATGCGCTCGACATAGCTGTGTGTTGCCTGAGTAAGATCCATAGTTCAAATTATCTGGAATATAAACCACAATCGAATTCACCTCTTTCTTAAACTATTCTATTCTTTTGTAGTTTACAAATTCTGACTATGAGATTTCCAGAGTTGGCAGAAGACAAAAGGCCAGATGGAATTTGTTTGGGACGTTTGAATATTTCCAGCCACAGAAATCTGCGTTTTATCTTTTTTCTTCAGCAGATTTTGGGCTTTCTAATAGTAAAACCATCTTCAACACCACCAGTCCTGATAACGCATTATTTTAATTTCACATCACCCTCGGACCAGAACAATGTATGTATTCTCGCTCTATCTTCTCATAATATTTACTTACCTCGAGCCTGCTTTCTTCCTGTCTGTTAGCCAATTGAGTAAGGGCTATGTACCATTTTTAATCAAACTAGAATCAGTACCTTTTCATCTGCAATAGAATGCCTGAATCTTCTGAACAACCTCCTCAACCTCCTCCCCTTATCCGTCGGCGAACTGGATCAAAGCAGTTTATTCAGTCTCGTCATAGAAGTGCGGTGTCACATTCGCGACTAAACAAAGTTGCCCGAATTGCCCCAATGACTTCTGGAGACTCCTCTGATACTTCTCAAAATGCTGGCAGTAAATTTGCTCGTTCAAAAAGTATGGATAGCCTTGCTCTTCAACAACTGCAAAAAAAAATGTCCCCTTCTACTGGTGGCCATATGGATACAAGTGCTCGAAGGGTAGGCCTAACAAGGGCATCGCGATCTCAAGGCAGAATTGCAATGCCATCATCCAAAGCAAATCCTAGCCACCACAAAAGAAGAATAGGCAAGGCTGTAATTTCTATTGGGCCCGAGAACGATGACGATGGTGATGATGATGAAGAAGAAGAGGAAGACGATAGTGTCAATAACGATGCAAAAGACGAGAATAATTCTAACCTTGTGAACCCCGCGCCTGTGAATAACGACCCTGAAATTGCACCTAAACAGAGCTCTCCTGAGAATAAATCCATTGAACCAAAAACTCCCGAGCAAAATGTATCAATCGATTTACTTAGCAACAAGTTTCAGAAAATTCAGTTAGATCCAGTAACTCCAACTGCTGTTGGAAACACTTCATCTTCGACTGAAAGTGACACGGATGACGATGTTCAAACCACTCGGTTAAGTACTATTTCAAGTGAAAGTTTAAAACCTTCAAGGAGCTTTTTGGATTCACCTGCTCTTCCCCAAATATCCAATGAGACTGTTTTAGCCGTCGCCCCAGGTTCGTCATCACTTAATGATTCAACCATGGTGTCAAGTCCACGGTTCAGTTCTGATAATGTACCATCCGACGCCATAAAGTCGCATTTCTTAGATTCCCCCTCTGGATCTGCCGCTGCTTCAGGAGGTGGATCACCTACAAGAGCTCTCAGGTCTGCAAGGCCGTCTTCTTTAGTATTAAGCCGAACTCAATCCAGTTCTGGTGCTCTTGAGGATGCTGTTCGTAAGTTACCTCCTACAAATTCGGCTTCCTTTACAAGGACTCAGCAAAAACTATGGCTTCAGCGTGAAAGTATGGACCAGCAATCAATGGAGAGCCCAGATTATATCCATAATGTTGAAAGAAAGAGAGAGGACGAACGAATAATAAAAGAGTATCACAACGTTCTTAGATATGCTTCTCCATTGCATGATTCTATTCAACGGATCCGACGGGGACGCTCTCAGAACCAAGAAGCTCCTTTAAATAACCCAAAGCGAACCGTTACTAAAAACCCCCCAAGTGAACCTCATAAACCTCCTGGTGACCGACTAGGACTCAGTCGAACACTATCCAGGTCTTCAACGCTTTCGTTATCTGAAACAACTATTACTGTTCCTCAAGGTTTACAGGGAATTTCTTCTCAGCTACCTTCTGAAGATACTCTAGAAACTTCTTCACAATCAAAGTCATCTTCCACACCAATGCTTGCATCCCAAATCACTTGGCTTCCGCAAAAGGATGGGGCTCCCTTTTATTTGGAAAACTACCCATCTGCTTTAAAGAAGTTATGGAATCTTTCTTTTGAAGATCCTCGTGAAGCTGCAGAACACAATGCTGCTGGAGCAGGCTCAAGAAAGGATGGATCACCATCAATCTTGGCCCAAGCTCAGCAAGCTCAACATCAACTTATGCTTGCACAGAAAATGCAGCAGCAGCAACAGCAACAACAGCAGCAACAACAACAACAGCAGCAGCAATTACAGCAAACAGCTCAGCGACAGGCTCAACAGCAAGTCCAGCAACGAGCTCAATTACAACAAGCTCAGGTGCAACAACATGCTCAGCAACCTAATCAGCAATCTTCTCAACAACTGCAACAGCAACAGCAGCAACCACTGCAGCAGCAGCGCCCGCCGCAAAGACATGTTCAGCAACAAAACTTACAACAACCACCTACTCAACAAGCTCTGAGAAAAGCAGGAAATGGTGCTGGAACTATCAGGCTTGGTTAATGAAATTGTAATTTTTCGTGTTTTTTTATATATTATTACTTGTAAATCTCGTTTTATTCTTTTTTTATCTTTTTTTATTATTTTTTTTTTGCTTTTTTAATCACCAATTTGTACCAGACGCTGGCGGCGGTTTAAAGTTGTAGATTTTTCCCTCAGCATAAACATTCTTTAAAGCAGTTTCAAATGAATCTGTTCGCACTAGTTCCTGGTACTTTGTATAGAGTAAAAGGGCAGTGTGAGCATCTTCTATGGAGTCATGGTTATTTGTTTGAACGTTTTGGTTAAGCAGATACCAAGCAAGGAATTTGAGTGAAAGGCGTCGTTGTCGAGAAGGAAGGAAATATATATCCAAGGTATCCACAACTTGTGATTTGGGTACTTGAATGTCTAAAAAATGATTAGTTAGAATTCATAACTTTAACAACAACGTGAGAGGGAGAGAATTAAAGGACTTACTTATAGTTCGAAAATCATTGTGCAAGCCATGGCCTATAAATACGCATCCCAAGTTTAATAACAACCAAAGTCGTTTATATGAAGTTTGAAGTGTCACTAGAGCACGTTTCGATGTCGCAGGATCCAGGTCTCCAGGTTCAATACCAGAAAATTCAGTAAGATAGTCTACAATTGTATCTTTAGTCGTAATAAAATCATCAATGAAGGGTACTCCCTTTTCAGGTCCCTCTCCACGGATAACAGAAACTCGTGCTAATGACAATTGTTTAGGTCGGACTAGTGACTTAGTACCATCACTTATAATCTCTGTTTCTTCTTGTTGTAGCATTACGAATTCTGCATCCATAGCCACCAAAGTTCCAGGTTTCGGTGCTTCTTCTTTTGTAAGAAGTTTATATTGTCGCTTAATATCAGAACGTGCACTAAAGTAAAGGCATTAATAAAACAGTCAATGAATAAATAAATAGGAATCTTAATATACCCAGCGGAAAAATGATCCCTATATAAAATCGAAGTGTCCAAACGGCTTTTCCATTCATCGACATCAAATGGAGGAAGGTCTAATCTCTTTTGATAAATGAGCATAACAGGAGATTTCCAATTTGGAGTGAAATCTAAGACCTCTGATTTTGCAACTTGCTTCACCAAGAAGTCGTTAAATAGGTACCAATTTTTTTCTCCACTTTCATCGACTATAGCTCAATTAGATTAGTGCAAAGAAACAAAAAAAAAAAAAAAAGCAAAAGCGTTCGTATATACTTCGAATAAAAGAAATAAGATGATTGTCTGGTCGTCCGGCAGTTGATATCTCAACAACAATAGCTAACAAATCGTATATATCATCACCTGGTTGTTTATCTTTTGTTGCTGAAATTGTAAGCCGGTTGTCACTGGAATGAACAGAGAAATCTAAAGTAGGCCAATTTTTAACCCGCCAGAATCGCTCGTCCATGAGAACCTCCCCGTTACTAGACGATGATCTCATACCCATTACATTACCAGTTGAAAATATGTCGCCTGGCATACTCTTGCCAAGTGGAATATGAATGTTTAATACCGCAGGAAGTTTGTGAACAACTTTTGACGTGCTCATTATTTGGTACTTGCGGCATTCTTCACACCAACCACGAGTCTGAGATGTCCTGTCCAAGCTGTTTTGTAACACCTGTAAAAATGTGGGCTTGGATTGAACCTGAAATAGCTAAATATTGTTAGCAAGTGAATACAATTGTTAAAGGTAACATACCTTTGGCGTGTATAGTTCAATGTTATAAACAACCGAATTTCTGGTACTAGCAGTACCACAGAATTGAACTTTGACTTCTGTCGAAATATTAAATCCAGCGATGCTTTCAATTTCATTCTTTTCTGGATTCACATTCCTTTCATCAACGGCGATACGTTCCATAAGGAACCTACTAAAAGCTTGAAGCAATAAACCTTCACTGACGGATTTTTGAGAGCTTTCATGGTCATCAAAAAGTAATCCCAAAGCACTCGCTTGAGGGATTTGACTAAGGGTTTTTAAAAAGTTTCGTGCCTGGCAATGCTGCCCGTTGGCCTTTTCCAGCATATCAAATAGTAGGCCTAGTTCACTCAGTAAAGATTTACCTTCAAGAGTATTATGAGTCAAGTGGTTTAATGCAAAACGTAAAAACACGGGAGAAAATCGGTACACTTGAAGTAACGGGTTACAATAGGCATTAGCAAGTTGGGGTTCCAATCCTGAATACTTGGTGTGGTTGTAGACCTCAAAATCAAAGTCGTTGATACCAAATTTGCTATACTTAATTTCCAGTTTGCGATAAATTTTGGGAATCATGTTGATAGCATTGTCTGTATCCGCAAACAAATCGTTGAGGTTTTCAACTTCTCCGGTTCTTAATTTCTCACTAATAAACTTTGGTACGGATGTAGTACTTTTCTTCATATCTTCGCAAGATATATACTTCTGAGCAGTGTTTCGAAGTTTCGTCTTACTATAGCCAGCATATCCTCCAAAGTCGGTTGGCTTCATGTCCACAAGAGAGTCCGTAGATATAGCACAAGAAGGCATACCAGTTTCAAATACAAAATTTGGATCCGACCACGATGACAGAAGCTCTTCTTTGTAGTAAGGCATGCCAATAGAACTGATAGGTACACTTGTGTCGTCCACATCCATAGGAGTACCACCAGCATCTACCACAGGAAATCCAGTAGGATTGGGATACTCTAGAAATAGAGAAGATGTATCGGAATTGTTCCACAATTGAACAAATGTTCCATCTGATAAAGCCATGTAATCACCAGAAGGAGATATTTCCAATCCAACAAGTTGAGAGCTGATATCTGCTTGGTGCAAATAGACATTTGATGGATTAGCAAAATCTAATAACTGGATTTGTCCACTTTGAGAAGCAATGATAGCACAAGTGGATAGCTTCGGATGAAGTCGAACAAAGCCGGCACCTGCAGGAAAAGGTATAGGAGGAAGAGATTTTCCAGCTCGAAGATCATACACATTAATCAAAGGGTCTAAAACAAACCCTATTTTCCGTTGAGAGTATCCGCAAGTCATTAAAATATTCTCCTTTGAATCCATATCAGAAATAAGCCCACCATGAGCATTGAAAGAACGAACAACCTGGGCACTATTATAATCAATAATATCCACGGATCCGTCACTACGCCCAGCAGCAATTGAATGGCTTGCTCTAGCAAACTTCTTGATAGCCCCATTATAGGGTATCTAGGAAAAATATTAGGAAATGAAATGCATGAATAAATCCACATCGTAACTTACACTAGTTAAATTGCCGGTATCTAAGTTTACCCTTAAGATCTCATTTTCGTTTCCGCCAACCATAAGTTCATGATTATCTTTGCCAAACTGCATGCATGATAATGTTTTCATTGAATCGTCTGTAAAAGTATTTTTGAGGAGACCCCTTCGATTGTTTAATCGGATGCCGGTCGCGCTTAGAGAAATTACATATTTATCTTGAGTCAAGATCTGATATATTGGAGACTGGTGGCACCTCGATGATGTGTAGCGTTGAAGAGCGCTGCTGTAGTAAGAAGATACTACTCCCTAAAACAAGATCATTAATTTTGCACCCAAAAATGATAACATATTGAGGATATTTACCTTTGAATTGCCTGTCCAGAGAATGTTTTCATTGCTATCAAAAGCCAAACTGGTTAAACTATACTCTGACTGTGAATGGGATGCGCGAGATGGTACATGATAACTAGCAACGCGTACAGTCTAGAGTAAACCCTCACTATTAATAAACAGGTAAAATAAATTTAAACTGAAAAACAATCATTACCTCGTGCCAGTCTTCCATCTTGGCTTCAATATGATGGCGTTTAGGGCTAAGAAATGAGCTATGTTTTTGGAACTGTTGATTTATTGGTGTTTTTGGGTTATTGGAAGTTGGCGTTTTAATTCCCAGTAATTGGGAAATAGAAAAGGACAAAACTTATCATTAATCCTTCATAATTACTTCATATCGACATCGTTAACCAACTTTGATGAAGAGAAGGTAGATGAGGTTAATTATCCTAAAAATTTAGCCCAATTTTTAAAATGACTGACTCCAAAGCTTCGGAGAACCTGCGGACATTTTCCTACGCACACGAAACAAACGTAGATATCTACGGGTCCATCTTTGGCATCGCTTCACTTCAGGTAAATATATGCTTTAAGTGTTTACAGAGAGAATGGTCATCTAACTGTGGTTTCTAGTTAAAAGTTACAGGTACTCCTATCTCTGGTACTGGCTCTATCGCAAGGAGTATCACTGGGGTATATCAAGGAACTCTGAACTATAATGACATTGAAGACTTGACAGGGAAGAAATACCAGCTAATTTGCCAGAGAGAGAATGGCAATCTGCGTATTGACTTTGTCGCTCCTCCTGAGCCCCAAGCTCGTGTAATTTTTTATGCCAGCTTTCCGGGGAATAAGCTTGAGTTTTCTGGTATATTTCAGTTTAATTAAGTAAATTTTTGTCTTCAGCTACAAGGACTAAACACTATTATGCTTCATCTAGAGTTATTTATTTATATTTTTAAGGTGAAAGTTCGATATACTTGTGAAACGATTATTACACGACTTGGTATATTCCGATGCAAAGAAGTTTCTAGCCAAAATATTGGTGAACCATAGTTTTAACCATGCTAAATCCAAATAAGCTGAAAACGTAAAGAACCTAATTGAAAAGTTAGGCAATGAAAGAAATATCATAAAAAAGTTGCAGGCATTTTACTTACGCAAAGTACTGGGACAGGGAGAAGAATGAGCTCTGTGTGCTCAAGGAATGGCATGGTATTATATCCATAAAATGAAATCACAAAGTAGTAGCAAAGTGCGAAAAGATACAATGTGTTCCCTAAAAACATGGACATCCAATTGCTTTTCGTCAATACTGGAAGCAATATAAACTGAATCACATAGAGGCAGAGCCAAATGATGAGAAATGAATTACAATGGACATCAAAACAGTATGCCCATTCCAACTCGCCTTCACCTCCAATGGACATGATTCCACGCTTTGATTGTTTTAAAAATTTATTAGCTAGGAACCAGCCTACTGTCGCAATTATCACTCCCGTTGCAAGGAAGTCTACTAGTACCATGTATAGCATTAAACGAAGCACTCCTAATATTCCGGAAGCATATGCTAAGCCCCATGCTAACGCTGAAACAGTGATAAACGAGGATAGAAGAATCACAAATGATGGATCATCTCGAGCCCATGTATTTTTGGTTTGTTTGTGATAGTAAAGAGATTTGTAGACCTTAGTCGGGGAAATAATCAAGTAAAAGATTTCCCATATGGCGGTTTCAAAGTCCAGTGTTGGAGGTCTGAAAAGTCGTCGTATAACGACGGGAATTTTAAAACTTGAGGAACCATGAAATGGCGTCCTGAGTTTGTGTGTAGTTCCTCTGGGTCGTCCAGGAGCCATCCGTGAGCTAGTAGGAAAGTTTGTACTGATACTGGGTGTTGAGAATGTTGAAAGACTGGCGGACGGGAGAGAGGAGTTATTGTAGGTATCTGAAGGTTCTGTTCCTGGTAAATCGTCAGTCGTCAATGGTAGAATGTTTTGCTGTGAAGATGAAAGAGTTGGGGTATAAGAGCGACGAGTCATGTTCTAGAGTTACGGTGATCGTCAGAAAAGTCACGCTCGCTAGATCTAAAAAAAGGGGTATGAGTATGGGCGGTCAATTTTCACACGCAATGCCTTGAGCCAGAGCAGAAACCAATTTATCGATGTTGTTGTGACGTTGGTGGACGTTTTTGTTAAATCTGATATGGAGGTGGTGTAGAGAGCCTGGACAAAAAAAAAGGTAGGTGAATGACACGTTGAAGGAAGGGAAGGCAAAAGCAATTGTGACTTGAGACTAAGACTTTGGGATAAATTGTTTATGCCTTAGAACTTATTACTTGAGAAACAATAACTATGACTTGGGAATACAATCATGTTTAAATAGATCAGCCGTTTAACCCTAACCATTTAGTATTAGTAGTAATGACTGGACCTGGTTACTGTAGCAACTGACAACAACATTATTCTGCATAGTTGAATCATTTTATATGACTTTTCTTATGTTTTGTTTACATTTAGGAAAGTGCTAGGTAGACATAATCCCAGCCATAAAAGTGTTATTTTCCAAGAGAGTTATGTGCATGCAGATGTATGCAATGTGTGCGTATCTATACAGGATCTATTTGACATTGATCTTGAAATCCAATTTGTGTGTGCTAAAAAAAAAAGTAGATAGCGTGGTTGTCATGATAATTCTGCTAAATCTTGACAAGTAATTCTGTAAAATAAATAGTGAGCAGACAGTGTCTTGTATGTAATGTTTCTAGGCTTTCGTAACAGGCTTTCTGTTCAGAGTCTTTATGGGTGACTGAATCCTTGTGGTTGTAGAAGAAATATATGTTTACATGTGTCTTAAATAGGAAGTTAAGTATGCAAGTGTATGTAGTAGTATGTATGCTTTTAGCTATTATAATAAAAATATTTGCCAGTATTTAGAAAATTGTTTGCAACTGATTTCAGCTCCGCCCAATTTTGAGAGGTCAGGACTCTTCTTCAGCTTCAAACATATACAGATCAGACTTTTCTATTACGTTAACTAACTTACTCTTTTGGCTTCAAGGACTCCCTATTTGTTAAGGCATCTCTTCCTATTATTTGTTTATCTTGCAAGGTTAATATCCTGTTGCCGCATGAATAACTTCTAATCTCCTCCGACAGTATGTTGCGGTTACATGTTTTTGCTTCTAATGTCATTTGAATGCCCTTCGTGATATCATTATACTAACGAGCTTAGCTGAGTTGAGAGTCCTACGTTTGTGATTTTTTCCTCTTATTCGTCTATATCATTTTACTTCTAAAACTACTATCATGTCTTCATCACCAGTCAAACGTCGAGTGATATCCAAATCAGAGCCTACTGGGTTAGATCCAGCAACCAGAAACAATACTATTACAGATAATACCATCTCGAAATCTCCATCTGCAAAGAAAAGAAGAGTGGTGAGCTTAAATATTGCCAAGTGAGAATGTTCAAATTTACTAATAGTTTGCCTTGATAGAGCGATTTAGAAACTACTGAGTTATCTCACGATGAACTCAACTATATTATTTCGACTCTCTCTCTGCCAGACCAGCAAATTCAGGTAGCAGTAGACTTTGCGAATCACAAAACCTCAAACGCCGAAGTTCAGGCTTATGCAAAACTTGCTGGGCCGTCCTGGACATACTATGTACAAACATTAAATGTAGTCATAGGCCGAACATCAGAGCCTGCTGGAGAGGAAAATGAAGTCCAAATTGACTTGGGTCCTGCAAAAGTTGTTTCGCGCAAACATGCAACTATTCAGTATAACGGAGAGTTTTGGGAACTGACTGTTTGTGGTCGTAATGGTGTTAAAGTAGATAAAATTTCCCATAAGGAAGGAACAACCAGACTTTACAGTGGTAACATTCTGGATATCGGAGGAGTACAAATGATGTTCGTTTTACCTGATATACAGCCTAGGATTGCACCAAGCTTCAAGAAAAAACTGCTTCAGCTTGCTGGGGGATCTTTTAAACACAGCATTCAGCATCAACCAAATCACTCCATCTCGAAACCAAATAATTCTTTTCAAAAAACTTTTACCTCTTCAGGCCAGGAGACTCCCTTAATGTTAAATTCAGGTTCTTTCAGTGATGAAATACCCAGTCAGTCTCAATTCCAAGAAATGTACCCGGCATCTACTGAACCAATTATGTCTACATATTCTGCTTCGCAACAACTCATGGTGCCTGGACAAATAATGAATGCTCAATTTCAGCCAGCCCATATTCAGCAACAAGAGATGTCGTCTCATCTAATGCTCCCACAATCTGTTATGCAGTCAAATGCTCAATCTTCAAATACATACCCGTATCCCAATATCCCAGCGGGTTACACAGGTCGGCTTGACAATATCACCACACAGTCCGGCATTTCAACTTTAGATGCAAACAAGTTGACTTATCCAAAAGGAGTTGCCATAGTTTCCCAATCCCAAGTACGAGGATTTAGTTCATCAAATCAATATTTTGATCAAGACTTGAGTAGCGAGGATTCTAAGGATATCAAGCCCCCATACAGCTATGCCACCATGATTTCCAAAGCTATTTTATCCACTCAAGACCATATGATGTCACTGTCCGAAATCTATGACTGGATATCTTCTCACTTTTCTTTTTACAGGTTTTCCAAGTCTGGATGGCACAATTCTATTCGCCATAACTTATCACTGAACAAGGCCTTCGAAAAAGTCCCACGAAAGGCCAATGAACCTGGAAAAGGAATGAAATGGCAGATCGTTCTGCAGTATAAGGAAGAATTTCAAAAGAAAGCCGCTCAAGGTGATCACATCAAAGGAAAATCAACTTTAGCCCAAATGCAACGGCAGGTTCATATGCATCAATCCATTTCAACGGCGTCAGCTTCAAGTAATCTAACTAGTGCGCCTCCACAATCCCATACTTCTAGTAGTATTCTTGCCTCAGCTGTAGCCGTAGATGTCGAAGCTGCTACGGTTGTTGCAAACTTGGCGACTTCTCCCCAAAGAATGGACAGGAGTACAAAAGGGCTTGTATCTTTATCCAAGCCAAATTATCAAGACCCTGAATTCTCAGCATCTAAAGAAAGCGCCAAATATATTAGTAAAGATACTTTTTCTACACCGAGAAAACAAGGTGCTCGTGGAATAGACTCAGGTGCTGGAACTGGATCTTACTCCGATCAATACGGCCTTACCAGTGGATACAATGGAAACTCTGTGGTGAGCGATCACGCTACTGTTGGCGGTTCAACAAGCTTATCCACTCCTTCTCCTTCTCATAGATATCCAACTGGTCCAATAAGCCAGTTGGAAGCCTACACTCCCGATCGAGGTAGCAATAACCGGAGTGTACCTACTTGGAGAGGAAGCTTACCTCAAAGTGTGACCAAGAATTCCGAAATGACACCATTAAACAAAACAATTACTGCGGAAGTCTTGGCTAAAGCTATTTCAAACAACAATAGTAATAATGCTTTGTCAAATAGTAGGAGCGGCTCAGAGAACACGATCAAAACAAGCAATAATGGGTCTGAGATAGCAAGTGAAGGTTTCAAAGCTAATAATATTGCTGAGCATGATAAGACTACCAATACCCAGTCCCAGCCTTCCAGTAGTACAAATACCATTGTAAGCAGCTTAATGTCGGTAAGCCAAACCCCGGCGCCTATACAAAGCAATTTACAATTGATCGCTCCGACATCTGCACAGCAGCAACAGTTGCCCTCTTCATTCATGCCAGCTTCGTCTCCAGCTCCATTTTGGAGATTCATGCAGCTTTCATCCACGCCTGTGCGAGCAAATGATTTTTCGCCTACCAAGTTTTCATCACCACCTGTGTCTTCGCTGACGCAACATCCTGGGCCTTCAAGTGGAGTCTCCAGCAGTTTAGGAAGCACCGCAGGAGCCAAGCGGGCAGAAGATGGGCTAGGTGATTTGCAAAACGTTGATTTAACGAGGTATGTGAATTGATATTGATTTTGAACTATCAGTGTTAACAATTTATTTAGAGGATTTAGGAAAATTCCAAAGTTTCCTGGTGTTTTAAGCAACGAGGGATCCCCGGAGAAGGTTAAGTGAGGAACACATATAGCGAGCCAACCCCAGGATCAAGAGTTTCATATCAAACTTGGAGGATTTACTTAATATCTCTTGCTTGAATTTTCCATGATTTTGCGTAACTTACCTTATTTATTTTTTTTAATTTATTTATTTTATTTTTCTTTAAGGTCACTATTTATGTGTGTTATATCTACGTCTGATTCTTTCACTTTAGGTAAACCAATGATAAAAAATTTACTGTTTGTGACACACACTCCAAGAATCGCGAAAAGATATGTAGTTAAATATATTAAATTATTAACCTTATGAAAGTGTTTTCGAAACCAATTAACTTGAGTGTTGTTAATATCTTGTTGGTGACTTGACTATACTTTCAACAAATTGTACAACAGCCTGCTCTTGCGTCACCAGTATCTCTGGGTAAATTTTGAATTTCAGCTGTTGATCCACGACCACTAAAAGGGGAGCTGCTCAGTCCGCTACGCTCAGCAACAAGTTTGAATTTGCGCTTTGCTTGGTCTGCCCTCGCATTTATAGAATCAGGTCGTACAGACAAATGTAATACATTAAAGAGGTTTGATGGTGAAATGTTGTAGTTTTCCAAAGTACAGCTGTCAACCAAGATTTTGCCAAAATGAATCAACCTTATATGGTCTGGTGAAATGGGAGTAGGCATGGTTGATCCAGCAAGAGCTGTTCCCCAGTATTGTTCTACCTTAGCGTTGGAAGGATCTGATGTATCGGAGGGTTTACTAGTATGAGTACACTGGATGTCATTTATAGAAGACGTAGATTCTAAAAGTTGCCCTTCAAGTTGATCTTTTCGGCATTTTTTCCATGTTTTATAGATAATTTTTTTAAGCTGCGATACTTTGATCGATTCTCCTTCTTTTATGCGGATTGAATGAGATTCAGTAAATTGCTTGTCTATATCCAGCGTCACCCGTGTACCACTAGCACAAAGAACCATGATTCTAAAAGCAGGTGCAACTAGTGAGGTATCAGAACAGTTGGAGAGTATATGTTTCATTGGCAGCTCCGTTTCCAGTGAATTTGGTCTATCACTTTGATTATTGGATAAGTCAATCGTAGAGCCGATAATATCCAATTCCATACATGACGGTAAAGCAGCACCCGTGCTTGAACTGTTTTGGGCCCAAATATCGGTATCTCCAACTTGGAAATTACTGTTTTCAAGGCCAAAAGTGTTTACCATTTTATACCAGACTTCTATCTTTCGAATATGAGCTAGAGTACTGCTAGAGAAACACGAAGAATAACTAGTCTTCTATACAAAAGGTTGATAATACAAGCAAGGTGAAAGAGAGAATATAAAATATCATAAGTAAAAACTAACAATTGACTAGTTTAAGCTCTTGGTACAAGTAAATCTGTTTTGAGAAGGTCAAAAATAAGGCTGGAAAAAAAGGTAAAAATAGCTGAACGTTAAAACAGATGGAAATTTTAAAGTTACAAGTTCATATATTCGAATTATAAATTGTAAACCCAAGGATTGAGAAATAAAAGAATCCACTAATACGATATAATAAAGAGATCTAAAGCCCCATTACCTGTGAATGTACATTATTTATTATTTTGAAAGTATCGTGCAAGTTAGGTGAGTTTCAACTTAGTTCAAAAGTTTAAAGCTCAAATTAATTATTATAGCACATTATTTATATATTTCCTATAGCTTTACTTTATTCTAATCTCTTACAGTATTTCAACTCGTTTTGTCATGTTACAAGTATAGAAAGAGTTCTTCTAACACCAAACTAGGTAGGTAAAGTATGGGCAATCAAAAATGTATTATGGTTTGTAAATCCCCCTCAAAAGAAGGAAACAAATGCTGATTTATTGACAGTTAGTGATTAATTATTAAAATAAACTTGAAGGACGTCATAACTGCTAACTACCGATGGTATTCGTATGGCAAGACTGAAATAAGTTTACTTGAACCTGGAAATAGTTGATTCTAGTAAATACTTAGTTCGAATTTTGAGAGAAAACTAAGGAAGAAAAATAATGGAAGTATGAATCCCTCACAAAGTGGTACTATAGTCAAGCATTAGATCTCATATAAGTGTTAAAAATGAAGAGTAACCTTTGTAGGACCCTGAGAGAACCCTGGCGTCAAGAAGCTTGGTGCCTGAATGTGTATTGGGACTTTTCCCCACAATTAAAGCCCTAAAGCCCTAAAGGTATTGTGCTCTCATAACTTACGTTCTCATATATACCCAAAGATATTTCCTGTTATAGACAATGGCCACATCACGTGGTTTGCATACAAGGTAAGGGCATTTCAGTTATTCAGTCAGTCCTGTAATAGTCCAATCTCTGGCAGTAAACCTCAGTCTGCCACTCCGTTTTATGTTTCCTCTCTTTTTTCCCTTCTCTTAATTTTTCGTTCGCAATCGACCGGATTTATCAACACCTGTTCGACACCACATACAACAATGAGCACTGATTCCGTCGTAGTTATTGATAGTATGTTAAGCTCCTCTATCTGTCATCTTGTCTTTTTGATCTTGTCGCTTTCCTGAGGTTATTAGCGGTTCTGTAGTCGTCTCGTCCATGATCACCATTTTCCAGCAGTAAACTTTTTTTCACTTGGAATAGTATGATTTCAACCTTGCCCACCATGAAAAAAATTTTCTTTGATGAGAACGACCAACAACAACAGTACTCAAAGTAGTCGAGGAATGGGCATTTTATTATCATTGCCACTTTTCAGGATTGTGCGGCAAGACAAAGTTGCTCGAATTTTATCTATTTCTGGTCATGTAACTAACTAATTTTTTTCATAGGCAAGGGACATCTCCTTGGACGTCTTGCCAGCATTGTCGCTAAGCAGATCCTTAACGGCCAGCAGGTTGCTGTTGTTCGCACTGAGGCCTTGAACATCTCCGGAGAGTTCTTCCGTGCTAAGCTAAAGTACCATGCCTACCTCCGCAAGGGTACCCGCTTCAACAAGACCCACGGTCCTTTCCATTTCCGTGCTCCTTCCCGCATCTTCTACAAGACTGTCCGTGGTATGATTCCCCACAAGACCGCCCGTGGTGCTGCTGCCATGGAGCGCTTGAAGGTCTTTGAGGGTGTTCCTCCCCCTTACGACCGCCAGAAGCGTGTTGTCGTTCCCCAGGCCCTCCGTGTTCTCAGACTCAAGCCCGGCAGAAAGTACACTACTGTTGGCAGACTGAGTCACGAGGTTGGCTGGAAGTACCAGGACGTTGTTTCTCGTTTGGAAGAGAGACGCAAGGTCAAGTCCGCTGCCTACTACGCCAAGAAGAAGGCTCTTACCCAAAAGATTGCCGCTGCCACCCAGTCTGTCGAGTCATCTGAGGCTTCTAAGGCTCTCAAGTCTTTCGGATACTAGAGCATTAACAAAATGAAAAAAATTCTAATTTAAATATGTTGTGTAAATGAATCCAAAAGCAAATCCTCCACAGATAGAAAAAATAATTTTTTCACTTTGCCCGTAATTATGGTAACTGTTTAACAAGTTTATGTGTCATGTGGAATATTTTTATTGAATAATTATTATGACAAAGACGATTCAACTGTAAAACATGAACAAAAATCCCAGATCTATCTAGACTTGACTTAAATTCTATTTCGAGCGAAATTTTACAAGAGATAATGTAAAGCGATTGGAATTATTATAAACACATGAATTGATATTAAATCGCTAATGAATGAAAAGAGCTATGGAAAAAACATGAAAACAAATTTTTTTTTTGGTAATAATAGTATGAAAGTTGATTAGTCGGAAGGAGTTTTAAGCAGCAATTTCTTTTCGTTCCCAACCAGTTGGCTTGGGTGAAGAGAGATCAGCACTTGGCTGAGGTCTGGGCTCCTGATCGTCAACAACCTTAAGAGCATAAGGATTACGGTCGTACTTCTGGTTCAAGTTACCAAAGGTATGGTTGACTTCGCGATGCTTAGCTTCATCGGCACGAACGTAGTAAATGAGATCAAGCATGGTTGAGTTATCAGACATCTTCCAGTATTCTCTGGCCAATGCTGGGGCAGGCATAGTCTTCCAAGCAGGAAGTCTGCCTGCATTGATGTCCTCAATACATCTGGTATAAGTAACAACAGCCTCTTCTTCAAGGTAGCCAACGAAACGATGGCATACACGGGGCATGAGAAGATAAGCGACAAAGAAGATGTTGAAAAATACACCTTGACCTCCAAGCAGCATCATACGCATAAAGATACCAGGCTTGGCCAGTTTCATAAAGGTGAGAAGATGCATTCGCTCGTTGTAAGCTTCTTCCAAAAGAGTTTCAATCCAAGCTCTATCACGGCGCATCAGTCTAAGTGAATGCAAATGACGGACCATACCGCCAACCATTCCTGGAACACCAGCAATGGACTCTAAAAAGACAAATCGTTCCAGCCACTTGCGGTCGGTCATTTGGTACTTTGGGTTATTTTCCTGGCCCTCAGGAGGATGGTGGTAGCCAGTAAAGAAATCAAAGGTTCTGCGGATGAATAACAATGTGTTGAGAGCGATACGATCACTCATGTCCTTGGGGGTATGATGAGATACAGGAATATTTCGAATTTGCTCAGGAGTGACTTCGGGGTGTTCCCAGGTAACGACAAAGCGCTTGTCGACCTTGCCCTTAGCACCTAGGACTTCTTCACTTTCAATGTAAGTCTCATCAGCCAAAGACTTGGTCCAGTGTTCGTGGATCTCCTTTTGGCTGAAGCGGTTGACAGAGGTAGAGAAGAAGGCAGATTGGTGGGGTCTAACAAAGCCCAAAGCAGAGGTTTTAACAAAGGTGGCACTGGACCTGCAAAGCAACACGCTTAGCGAAGGAGCAGCGACGTGAGATAGAGAAGCAGAGATCATAATTGATGATGTCGAAAAATGATACAAGATCTAAAGAAGTGTAAGATGATGATATTGATGAATTGATACAATGATAAAAGAGAATGTGTGATGAAGTAAAACAAAAAAAATAAAATTGAAAATTCAATTCAGAGACCTCTCTTATATACTTTAGATATTTTTAAATAGAATAAAAAAAAGTCTTGGTATTATGATAGATATATTTCCTACTATTTTTGTTTTGTTCTAGGCATTGAGTACGAGGGATAGAGGAAATGTGATAGAGACGGAATAGAACTGTGCACAGCCGCACATGACCAGGACGGTGCCGATGCCCTTTGCTTTGTGACGCCCATGTCGAAGCTGCCGCGTTTGAGATTTTGCTCTTTGCTTTGGGTGGGTACCTAAGACAAAAAATTTGGTCGCTGACTGGGGGTTTGGAGGGGACGGAATGAGTCGGAAACCAAGTTGAAGGAGCTTTTCTTTTTCATTTTATTTCCTGAATAACAAATATAGATGAAATATTATAATATTTCATTATATATTTTTAAGATTTATTTCTAAATTCTCATTTTGATTTTCATGTTTATTATTGCTGTTATTATTATTATTCTCAGTCCTGTTTTGTGAAAAATCGGCGTTTGAAATAAGAGCTCGGTCATTTGACGGTTCGGAATTGACTCAGCAGAGTCAGCCAGAGATGAGATTTTTGTGACCCAAAACAAGAATCTTAGATGAAAGAGCCCATGAGAAGGAACCTAAAAAATAAATAAAATAAAATAAAATATAATAAAAGCGTTGAATTTTACGAATTGATCCGATGCATAGTTCAATTATATGGAGAATGTTAAATCCTATATGACATAGTTGTGAACTCTAATGGCCTTTTTCACTCTATCACACGGAGCTGCTACATACGGAGTCTGCTCGACTCTGATATCCTTCGTAGATTTTAAAGATTTTGAGCTATCCGAACCTATGGACGATCACTTCGTAAAAAAAAAAAGCAGCAGCAGCAGCAACAACAAAGGTCCAAAATTTCCTTTTAGCATATACTTTAACCTTGTACTTTAACAATTTGCTCTTAGCATTTACTTAACTTTCACTGTTGCATCTTTATTACTACATGGTTTAACTTAAGTTGTCGCGACAAACTCGATTGATGACCCCCCAATAAGACATATTTCTGCACTATCAAACAGGCATGACCTTTGGGTATCTTATCCTGTATCTAGTTTAGTATCAAATCCAGTTTCCCACGTTTCTCCCCCTATAATCTTCGGACATTTTCCTTCTGCAATCTATGTCGGCCGGGCTAAGCTTTAAAGTCTATCATAGATCAATTTCTTCCCCGACACAAATAACTTCTCGGCCTCTTCCACTCCCGCCCAATAATAGGCTTCCCGTTCCTGCTCTGTCATCGGATTTACCTTGTAGCTCGCTTCCGCTAATTCTTGAATCCGCTGCATTCGCTTCTCAATAAATGGCTGCATGGCCTTGAACGTTTCTTCCGGACGCTCAAGGGAAACCAAATGCTCACCGTCTTCTATATCTACGGGAGTTCCATGAAGAAGATGAGCACGGAGAGTAGGAGCAGCTTCAGGTGGATTCCATTTGGCTTTACTGCCAATCATGTGGCATACTTCACAATCAATAGTTCGGGCTAAATCTGGCAGATAAAGCGTGGAAAGAATTGATGACGCGTAGGAAGACAATTGCATATACTTGTGGGTTTTGTATGAGGTTACCCCTGTGGTAACATCAACCAATGTATTTGCTCGTAAAAGGTCATCTAAAACTCTTGGGTGGAAAGTTCGAGTCAAATTCTTCTTCTTCATAAACGCCATGTACTGCGCTTCTGTGGGAAATGACTCGAACATCGATCTGTTGAGAGCTTTGAGCAATTTGTAATAAGTATTTCGTAACTCAGGTGAGTTGTAATATGCTTTGCAATCCGTGTAACATACTGGCTCAATTGAAACAACACTGTCTATCAATCGCTTTTCAACAGCAGCAGCATGGAGAGCTGAGGTACCTCCCATGGAGTGGCCAATCAAAATAGTACCACCCTTTAGATCCAAATCTCTCAAAACCTTGACTGCATCCTTTCCGCCATCTTCCCACGAATATACCCAGCCCAATTTGCCTTTGTTCAACAGGTACGAATCAGCATGGTTGGCTGCATCAAGAGCAACCACTGTACCCAGGGCATCCCCATACTTGTCAAAAAACATTTCAATAATATACTCCCATACTTCTTTTGAAAATGTTGCTCCGTGCAGAAACATAAGGTTAGTTTTAGAGTGTGGATTGGCCGTCGGCTGACCTGCTTTGTTGTTGCTTCTTCCATCAGTATACACATTATACACCAATTGCAATCGGTCATTCTCATTTGTAGTTGACCCGCGATTGGCACGAGGATAGTAAGCATCGGTGACTACCGTCTTTACTGTAAGAAAAGTCATGGCTATGCTTGTTGATTGTGTATCTGATTATTATATAGAAAGGATAATGAGCAAACAGGTTGAGACTTAGGAAATGAGTAGTGCTGTGGGAGGTCAATTTATATTCCATATATTGGGACTCGAAGTCTTGGAAGTTTTGGGAGGGGGTTTCTGATTGATCAAGCCGAGGTTCCTCCAAAGTATGTTACTAATATCAATTTAAGATTATTTTCCAAATGAAATTACAAATGATACTGGACTTTAATCTGACTGAATATCATCATCCACAATATTATTCCATCATTAGCTGTGTAGGCGGTGAATACAAACTACAGAGCCGAAAAAAGGAACTTGAAAGAGCCAGGACGGCTAGTAAAAAAAAAAAAAAAAAGGAAAACAAAATACAACGTAATTTATAAATACAATGGAAATGATTATGTAGAAAGAAAGCGTCACGAAGCAGCCGGACTAGAAGATATGCTTTCTTCTGTGCTTAATTTTATCCGTTTGGTATCAGGACCTTTCTGAGGAGACTCTGAGGCTGAATCCAATGGCATTGGCGAAGCCTGTTTTGGCGTAGAATTCGACCGCTCTAGTTTTCGTTTGGCAGGGTTCAAAGATTTCTTTGGATGCAAGCATTTGTAAAGCTTTTTATCAATTTCTTTCTCGGTGGTAGATTCCGGTACTTTGAAATTCGTGAGAACCTCTTTGCAGTCGTTAATTACTTGAAGAAGAACGTTTAGATCGTGAATTCCCTCCTGATCTTCACCATTCAAACTGATCTGGCTACCCTGCGTCACAGAAAACTTGGTTTCCAAGTATTGTTTAATGAGGTCCTCGTTTGATAGTGATAATCCAGCTAAAGCGATTTGAGGGGGAGTGAAATGAAATAAAGCGTCCGAGAGGAGCCCTTCAAGCAGAACAGATCTTGCGTTATTCAGAACATCGCCCAGCACTTGTTTCGGGGTAGTCGGTAGTACAGCTTGCAAGTCTAAAAAGAAGCCATGCAATGGTCTAATACCATTCTGTACCATGAGAGTAAAAGACAACGATTCTAGGACTAGAAACTCTAGGTCAAGAATATGGGCTGGCTCCGACTTTACAAGAAGGGAACAAAATTTTGCAACCGGAACGAAAAAGTTCTCTGCCTTTGCTGCCAGAAATACACAAGTGTATAGGATATTTTTAGGATGATAGTCCATTACTGAATAAACCAGGTAAAATTTTCGAAAATAAGAAACTGCTGTTGCCTTGACTTGAGAAGACATGTTGAAACTCCGTGCAATCCTTTCAACTTTACTGGCATATCCCAGCACAAGAGCGTGTTCTTCTTCAAATGTTAAAACCATTTCATTAATCTGTTCCGGTGTTAGTGTAAATCCTAATTCTGTTGACTTTGCAGCTAAGGATTGCTTGATCTTTTCAACTGCTCGCTGGTGAGTATTGAGACGAGTAGTCGCTAATTTTTCTTTGGTCATTGACCATAGCCTATATTGTGAAGTGTGCCTGTAAAGTTCATCATCAGATATTGAATGATGTGGTACATGAGCTTCAGTAGGAGGTGTCTCTTTAGTCATGGTTATATATTTGAAGGAACAGAAGTCATAAGAAAACCGATTTGCCTACTCTTTAGCTAGAATGACAATCATTATCTGGTCGATAAGATTAGTCATCAATATTAAATTACGTAAATTATTCATATTTACTCATCATTATGTCACTTGATGTGAAATTATGGCTCATTACAGGAAGTGCGAACAGGGAACAGTCCCTTAACCAGTGAACCTACACGACATTCTCATTCATTCACATATTTCATCTCAATTTACCCCCAAAGTCAAACCAAACCATCTCATCCAAAGACATTAGCCCTAGGTTTAAAAACCAGCCCAGCGCACGAAAAATTCTTTGAGTGTATAAAATCTTTAAGTAATCTTTTTACACTTCTTTGCAGAATCCTTATTTTTCCCTTAATCCATTCTTTTTTTTCATTTTTACACTGTTGTTTTGTTTTATTTTTCCCTTGCTCTTTTCATTGACGTGGTTGTTGGAGTCTTTCACCCTTCCTTAACTTTTCATTCTATAAACCATCCCCTTCGGCTTTCCGATTGTGCCAGTTTGCGTTTTTAACTGGCTGCAATGGCCTCTCAATTTATTGGCATTTACGTGGCTCTGTATCCTTACTCCGCCCAGACAGATCAGGAGCTAACGGTAGCACCAGGCGATCTGCTCTACTTGCTTGAAAAATCTACAGAAGACGACTGGTGGAAAGTCAAAAAACGGGTTCTAGGCTCCGAAACTGAAGAACCTGTTGGTCTCGTTCCTAACAATTATATCAAACCTGTAAGTTTTTACCACTACTCTAATTTTTTTCATACTCTCATCCTAATATTGGAATAGGCCCCTGTGGTAGGATCCGCTAAATCATTATACGCTTATGAACGTCAAACTGACGAAGAATTATCCTTCAGACAAGGCCAAACTTTTAACATTTATGATGCGAATGATGTAGATTGGATTCTGGTGGGAGATACTGCCGGTAATTTTGGATTTGCTCCTTCCAATTACCTAGATCGAACTGGTGCAGGTTCTCAATCTCAACCTTCTCAAGCCCCTGATGTGACTGCAGCTCCCGTCATTCATGCAACTCCACAACCGGTTATTGCTCAGCAGCAGCAGCAGCAGAAGCTCCCTAATCAATCGAAACCTCTACCTGAAATGCCTCCTCCTGAGGAATCGAGATATCAATCTTCACATAACAGATCACTCCGAGATTCTTCTCGCAATGGCCGATATTCTGACGAAGATCGGGATAAGCCTAGAGTTCCTTCCAAGGAAGATCCACCACAGGCTCCCACTCAGTCATCCCGCCCTGAAGAATTTTATACGTGGCCAGTCCAAGAGGTGGATGGTAAAAAGAAGTACAAAGCAACATTGGCAATTTCCAATAGTTCTGTCGTCTTCACTCCCAGTAAATCTTCAAGCCCAGCTCAGAAGTGGTTTATTGGCGATTTGTTGTATTACAACAGTGAAAAAAAGCATGTGTTTTTAGAGTTTCAAAATCCGAAAGTTTCATTAGATTTGCATGCAGGTTCAAAGCTTGCTGAAGAAATTGTCACTATGCTAGGGACAGCTGCTGGTGCCAATAAAGCTGCTGGCCTGCGTGAAGTTATTACGGCTGCCAATTCTGCCGGCCAGAAGATGGGAAAAGTTTTATATGATTTTGAAGCCCAAGGTGATGACGAACTTTCGGTAAGAGAAGGAGAAACCATTTTCATTATCGATAATGAGCAAAGTAAAGAGTGGTGGATGGCTAGAAACTCATCTGGTGTAGAAGGAGTAGTTCCAAGTTCTTATGTCAAACAGACTTCTGAGCCTAGTTCAAGCCGTCAGCCAAAGTATCCTGTCCGATCTCAAAGTGGCTCAAAGTCACGTAGAAGTGAAGACAAGGACGATAGAAACCTCCGTAAAGATAGTTCAAAGGCCCATCCGGATTCAGGGAAAGTTCGCACTTGGACAGATCGATCCGGAACATTTAAAGTCGAAGCTCAGTTATTGGGATGCGTAGATGGAAAGATCCATCTGCACAAATTAAATGGTGTCAAAATCGCTGTTGCTGCCAGCAAAATGTCTATCGAAGACATTGAGTATGTGGAACAAGTAACTGGAAAATCTCTTGAAGATGATAAGCCTCTTGTGGATCTAAAACGAAACACTGTCAAATCAGCTTCCGCCACCTCTGGCGTTACCCGTGCAAACACTCAAGGCAGATCAACTAGCAACAGCCTTCCTGGGGGTGCCAGCAATGGTATTGTATCTACCAATTCTTCTTCTCGTGCTGAGCCTTCTTCAAATGGTCCTACATCTGCTGACTATGATTGGTTTGGCTTCTTCCTTGATTGTGGAATTGAAATAAACAACTGTCAAAGATATGCCATTAACTTCAACAGAGATCAAATGGATGAATCTGTTTTGGCTGACATTACTCCTTCTGTTCTTCGAACACTTGGAATGAAGGAAGGTGATATTCTACGCGTGTCAAAGAAATTAGATGAAAGATTTGATAGGAGAAAGCCTAATGAGTTGAATGGTGCTGCGACGGCCCAGGCTCCGATCAATCCTACTATACCCCAGCAGCAGCAACCACCGCAACAACTTCAACCTGTTCAGCAGCCACCGCAGATTCAACAACCTCAACAACCTGCGCAACCATTGGTCCAAACTCAACAGTATGCTGCTCTGACATCTAAACCCCAAAATTCTTTTGCTGATGACGCCTGGGCAGTTAAAAGTACGGTTCAAGCACCCGCACAAGCTCCCTCACAAGCTCCTACCAATTTGCCTACCCCTCAAACTTCAGGTTTACATTCTTCCTCGAGCGTACCTTCTTTGCCTATTAGCCAGCCTACTGGTGCTCTAAAAGACTTTTTGGACTTCAAACCTCCAGAGCCTGTTATGCCCGTTGCAGCGAGATCTGCATCTACTTCGGCATTACCACTTACCGCTAATCAGACGGGTGGAGTTAGATATGTACAGACTAATCAGACTGGATTTGCAAACCCTGGAGCTGCAGTTGTCACTCTTCCTGTTTCTATTCCCATTCAATTTCAGCCTGTTGTATCAATAACTCCTCAGACCACGGGAGGTCTGGTTAGAGAGCCTTTAGGTCCTTTTGCAACTGGTTCCACTCAAGTAATCACAGGCAATCAATTTACTGCTCCTCTCCAAGGACAGAATACTGGAGGTATTTCAATATTCTCACAACCTACAGTTAGTAACCAATTTCCCAACCAACTTCAAGGACAAGCTACAGGAGGTAATGGCTTTGTAACTCAGATTACTGGAGGAGTTGCCCAATTCCAGCCTACCCCGACTCCTCAAGCGACATTCGGAACTCAATTCACTGGTGGTAGCAACAATTTTTCTACTGGATTTGCTTCTCAACCATCTGGAAACTTTCCTGCCATCTCTACATCTAACCCATTCATGGCTTCTCAGCCTGCTACTCCTAACAATTTTAGTGTTCAGCCTCAGGTTCCTAATAATTTATTTGGACAACCTGCTCCACAACCTAATCCCACTAGTATATTTGGCGCAAATAATATGCAGCAGACGGTTAATGGTCTGAGCAATCAATTTCAGCAAGTTAATCTACAAAGTACTCAGCAACCTTCGTTTGGAACAGGACAGTCAACGTTTCAATCACAATTTCAACCCCAGGCATCGGTGCCATTCCAACAGCAGCAACAACAGCAGACAGTGCCTATTCAGAATCCTTCGCAACCTCTTCAATCTCAGCCTACAGGATTTGGCTTTGGAAACGTAGCAGGACAGCCACAGCAGCCTATGACAAGTTTCTCTCAAGCCATGGCTCCTCAAGTCTCATTTGGTGGATCAGCTCAACCTTTGCAACCTACTCTCACTGGCCGCCGTGCAAACCTTGCTGTAGCTACAGCTCAAAATCCATTTGGTTTTTAAATTCCCCTGCCCCCTTGAATAATCATGTCGTATATAGTTTTTATTCTTTAATCCATGTATTTTTGTTCATAAATCTTTTATTATGCTTTTTCTAAAATTGATGTCATACATGAAACCGAAGAAAGGGAAAAAAAGAAAAATTGAAAAAAAAAAAAAAAAGATTCACGGCTGACAAAGTATGAAAAATTCGAAATAGCAAAAACATTTCAACCACCATATATCAACTCCCCACAATACATGAAGAGAGCTAATCTGCTATACAAGAGTTGAAATATTTGATAAATGGCATATTTATATATTATTTATTTGTGATGTCGAAGCAAAATAATTCAGTTGCTCTAGAGATATTTAATAAAGTGATTCAAAAAGACAATATTGAAAATCATCGAGCTAACGACAACGACGACGGACTACAACATGAAGTTCCAATCGATCCTGCTTATTCCAACCAGACAGGATGTACACTGAAACAAATGGTAAAGGTACTTCTGTCAAACCCTTTAGCTCAGAATCAGTTAGGTCTTGCTGTCGAGGATGCTAATCCAAAGTCACTGGAATTTTATGAAGTGCTTCTTAGAAATCACATTTTTGAAGAGATTATAAATTGCTTGCAGTATTCGTCCATTTCAGATATCATGACCAATGATATTAGCCCTGTGTATAAGTATGATAATGCTTGGGAAGTTGTGAATATAACTTTAGGGAGCGTTCCTTTTTGGCTGGAATCAATGAAGACTTCGTTTGAGATCAATTTTGGTTCAAGTGAACCATTACGAAAGCCAGTAGAATCCTGGGAGGATTCACATAACCACTCTGTGGAAGAATATACCCAATTCTTTATTCGCAGCATTTTAAGGGATATTGGTGACAAGGCTGATAAAGGGAATAAGAAAAAAAAGCCTGAAGATGCAATTGAAGACGGACTTCTAAGGCTGGAGGATGAAGAGATTTTTCCAGAAGGATATTTGGACCTTTTGTTTACCTTGAAGACCCCTTTTGATATGGGCCAAGTTCTTGTCCTTCGATACATGTTGTGCACAGAACGAGTTATTTTACGAACATCACCATATATAGCACAGCTGCTGGTCTCGCAGGAACTGATCACAAGATTTACACTTAACAACCGCACCCTACTTTATGAATTTATGAGCTCTATTTGGAAAACATTAGAGCCTGTTAGTAACTTTTTCTGCGTTCACTCTGAATTCTCCAAAGCAACTTTTATGGCTGCCATTATTTATTCAACGTTGACCTCAGATCCAAAGTATAAGGCTTTGATTAATGATTCATCAGAATTCTATTCCCAATTGCCCCATCTGTATAATATTTTTTATTTATTGCTAGATCTTGGCCAGACCAAGGCGACTAGACTTCCCACATTACCACAACGAGAGGATATCGTTTTCAAGGGTGTTGATAACCAGGTAATAACAGCTAAAGAAGTTAAGAAAGATATTGAGAAATGTGAAGAATACCAAACGGTTCTAAAAGATGAAACCACTCTAACTCCATTCTCCAGTGCTGACGAATTCCCTACATCCAAGAACATGAAAGAAACCAGAGATGTCAAAATATCTAAAAGCAGCATTGCCTCCTCCAAAGTTACGAAAGACACCCGAAATAATTCCAAGCCTGCCAAAAGCTCTAGATCGAACTTAAATGCAAAGGCTAAACCTACATTTGACATTGACGCAATTAGAAGTCTCAGAGATAGAATGGAATTAACTCCATATTCAAAAAATTATCCCTACAATAACACAGCTGTCACAACAAGTAATTCAAACGATCCCATGCTCGCATTTTATATATTATCGATCCAGCTGTTTGAAAACATTGCTGAGAATGGAGCAATAGATAAATTAAGAAGCCTATTACCAGAGTACCGAACAATACTGGTAGTTGGAGTTCTGGCTGCATCCCGACGAATAGTAGCTAAAGGATTAAAAGAATCTAAAAAGGGTTTCTTTGGGTGGCTGACCGACGCTGAAGAACTAAAGGCACTCCTTCCTCATATGCCTCCCCGAAAATTTGCATGCGATATTTTGCTAATTTACCGATATGTCGAAGTACAACCTTTGGAAAAAGCATTAGCCGATGACATTAATGAGTTAGTCAAGTATGATGGAAGATTAGACTTTTTATATCTGCATGAATTTGCAAAAGCACTTTCGAATGTTGAGGTTGATCAACACACACTATTCTGCTTGACACTCATATATCGAAGTTTTGAATGGAAAAAACAGTTAAGAATGATGGATATTACTGATTATCAGAATTCGGGGCGACTTGAAGGTGCTGCTAATAAACTAGATACCGACAGCCCCAAAAAAGCAAACGAAGAAATGTTAATATGGATTGCGAGAAATGATGGACCACATTTTTGCGTTCGCAAAGAGTATTTTGAAAAATTAGACTTATTTACTTCTCCTCGATATTACAAGGAAAGAAGCAGCATGGAATTGGAAGCTGCTGATGGTACGAATAAAGAACAACAAATAACAAACGCAGAGCCTGTGATGGCGCTTGGAATTGGTACAGTTAAAATCAGGGTGCATGCAAGGACAGCTGGTGAGGTCAAACTTCGTCAGCTCGTCTTGCAAGATGTCATCTACGTACCAGTTGGATTAAAGGGCAATGTTTTATCACTATCAGGACCTGGCATTTATAAAGCCTACTTCACTGACTTGCATACCATTTCCATGACCTTTCCTAACAAGTCCAAAAAGACTAAAGGTAACAGTAAGTCACGACCTCCTCATGTAACCGCTCTACTCGATAGTATATCTAGCCATTTGGCTTGTATCTTGGATTACGGGCGGATCAAAAAGACACCCGACAAGAGTGACCCGGCAAAACTGGTGCTTTCTTATGACGAGATGATGAGTATAGAGATGCATAAGGAAAAAGTTCCGCCTGAAGGAACATATCTTGGTATAGGCGATTTGGTACCTGTAAATGCTAAAGATTTATAACAAGATCCATGGTTTACATATGTTATATTTGTACAAATAAACACAGATGGTGTTCCCTGATTCATTGTATAGACGTCCTTCATTTGAATGAATTGAGGTGAACTAAATTTAAATACCTTCGAAACATAAGCTAGTGAGTGTTCTTTCATGAAAGACTGGTTATGACGAATCAGGTCTCCATTTTTTGGTCTTGGAATTGATATTCAAGTCGTAAAAATCATTACCTCACATAGTATGTATTATACTTGCTGTCTCCATGTAAATACATTCAACTTAGCTTTTACGACAGGGTCACAGTAGAGGCTACAACTCAACACTCTATTACTCAACATGATAACTATAATTTCTGTTTACATCTTTTTTGTGCGAGCGTATATATTATTATTTATAAGATGACAACTCCAATGCTAAAAATGCTGTTTTAACACACTATCATTCTTTTTTTGTTTTTTGTTTAGTTAAAAGCAGCAGAGAAGGAAGCGGTGACATCCTTAAGCTTGGCAAGGAGCTCCTTGGAAAGCTCACCCTTGTCAGCAATGGTGCTCAGAATCTCAGGCTCAGTAGAACGGAGGTGAGCAAGGAACTCAGACTCGAATCGGCCGACTTCAGAGATAGGAACGTTGTCGAGGAAACCGTTAACACCGGCAAAGACGACGGGGACCTGCTCCTCAGCACCGAGGGGAGAAGCTTGCTTCTGCTTAAGAATCTGGGTAAGACGCTCACCACGGGAAAGAGTCTGCTTGGTAGAGGCATCAAGATCGGAACCGAACTGAGCGAAAGCGGCAACTTCACGGTACTGGGCCAAGAAAAGCTTAAGAGAACCAGCAACCTGCTTCATGGCCTTGACCTGAGCAGCGGAACCGACACGGGAGACGGAAAGACCGACGTTAATGGCAGGTCGGATACCCTTGTAGAAAAGTTCAGCCTCCAAGAAGATCTGACCATCAGTAATGGAAATAACGTTAGTGGGAATGTAAGCAGAGACATCACCACCCTGGGTCTCAATGACGGGAAGAGCAGTCAAAGAACCAGAGCCGAACTTCTCGGACATCTTAGCAGCACGCTCGAGAAGACGAGAGTGGAGGTAGAAAACATCACCAGGGTAAGCCTCACGACCAGGAGGACGTCTCAAAAGAAGAGACATCTGTCTGTAGGCAACAGCCTGCTTAGACAAATCGTCGTAGATGATAAGGGCGTGCTTGCCGTTATCTCTGAACCACTCACCAAGAGCACAACCGGTGAAAGGAGCAATGTATTGAAGAGGAGCAGCCTCGGAAGCAGTGGCGGCAACGATGATAGTGTACTTAAGAGCATCGTTCTGCTCAAGGGTCTGGACGAGCTGAGCAACAGTAGATCTCTTCTGACCAACGGCAACGTAGACACAGTAGAGCTTCTTGGACTCATCAGAACCGCTGTTCCATCTCTTCTGGTTAAGAATGGTGTCGACAGCAACGGTGGTCTTACCGGTTTGACGATCACCGATAATCAACTCACGCTGACCACGTCCAATGGGGACAAGGGAGTCGACAGACTTAAGACCAGTCTGCATGGGCTCGTGGACGGAACGACGGGGAAGAATACCAGGGGCCTTAACCTGGGCACGGATCTTCTCGGTGGTCTCAATGGGTCCCTTACCATCAATGGGGTTACCAAGGGCATCGACAACACGACCAAGCATGGCAGGTCCGACAGGGACGTCGACAATAGAACCAGTACGCTTGACGGTCTCACCCTCCTTGACGAGTCTGTCAGAACCGAACAGCACAATACCGACCTGGCCGGCTTCCAAGTTAAGGGCCATACCCTTAACACCAGAGGAGAACTCAACGAGCTCCTCAGCCTGAATGTTGTTCAAACCAAAGACACGGGCGATACCATCACTAGAAGATTGATTAGAGAGGTTGTTTCATGGGGATGGAAAAAAAGTCATTGACCAATGAAAATCAAGGATGGAGAAGTGAAAATTGAAAAAAGCCCACAACCAACCACAACAAAGCATCGGAGAAAACCAAACAATAATAGTTCTAAGAAATTCAAAAGAATGAAAAATAACTTACCCAACGGAAAGAACGCGACCAGTCTCATTAAGGTCGGCCTCACCAGAGACACCACGGATGCGCTCTTCAAGGATGGAAGAGACCTCGGTGGGAGAAGCTTTGGCAAAGCCTCTGACAAAAGTAGGACGAGCCTAGAAACCGTTAGAAACAAGAATTGACATGGAACAAAAGAATTACGAATCGTGCAAAGCTCAATTAAAGAACAATTGGGAACAATTCCAATAAAACCTTTGGATTCGAGGCAACAAACATACTGAAGCAAGGGCTACTCTTCGCGAGGCAGCAACACCTGCGCGGCAAACTGATTGACGTAGAACAGTGCGCAACATTGTGAATTATTGATGTGAGAAAGAGCAGTTGACACAGAAAGGGAATCTACAGGTTCTCTGCGGAGGAGGATGAGGGAAAGAAAAGGGAAGTAAAAGAGAAGAAAGAGAGGAAGAGAAGAAGAAGAAGGAAGAGAAAACTGGGAAAGAGGAAAAAAATATGAGAGGGAAACGATGGTTGGAGCCAAGTTAAGTAAGCCAAAGTGTAGGATATGAATAATCATTAGATAAGCTTACGTGATGATATGTATATTAGTACAGCAACGTTTATGCATTTGAATGTACAAATGTGATAAAGATTAGAGGGTTGTGCCAGTCTTCAAGGAGATTTTGAGTGATGATTGGCCAAAATGGAAAATACAAAATTTAAATATGCTGAATAATAATTAGGTAAACAGAACAGGAAAAAAATAAAGTAGCCAATAAGCAACGAGATCTACGAGACTCGAGATTATTGGTGTTTATCGAGTTTTCAGCTGCTGAGATATCCGAACGGAGAACGGAGAACTTAGAAACACAGAAACTGCGAAGGTTTGCAAATTTGGTCAATTAGTATGAATGACTATGGCACAAGGAACCGAAAGCAGATGTAACATCTTTCGATATTTGCTAAACTATAGATATTTCTACAGCTGAACCAGTATTTTAGTGAAATCTTTGAGAAGTCTTAAACCATCCACCCCCCTCAGAAGCCTTTTTTACTGAAATTTTACAACCACCACATTGCACTCGTCGTTCTCTTCATTTCCACTGTCTCAAACACATATAGCAAAAGACCCTAACCTCATATATAAACTTTGCACCTTCCTCTGAGCCAATTAATTTCAATCTCTCTGTTTGATGCCAACTTCAGAGCATCAATTGAGGTGCTATTTTGTATAAAATGACAAGCAGGCAAATTCTATTAAACTCAGAGTTAAAAATACATCTTACAGTAACCTTATACAATACAAAATAATAATAGAACAATATTGGTGGTAGTGAATATTTTCGTTTGAATATTTCTGATTTCCTCGACTTCAATTTCATATTTGATTACCTAATCATAACCAACCAACCAGTAAAATGCCACACAAAGTGCCTATTCTCGTTATAGTTTTAGAAGAGCCAAAGAGAGAAAAAATAATAAAAAAAACTCTTTTTTTTTTCACACTTTCTCTCTCCCTTCTTTCTTTCTTTTCTTTCTTACTTACTTACCCACACTATCATCATTTAATTTAGAAAATGCTTTCTCGCACCATCCTTAGAGCTGCCCCCCGGGCTTCTATTCGCACCATGGCCACCGAGGCTGCCCCCAAGGTTCGCTCCGCCTTCACTTACTCTGCCGATCCTGCTGCTGGTCAAGCTTACATCCAGCTCGAAGAGTCTACTGCTAAGCACTCTAAGGACACCGCTGAGCTCTGGAAGAAGATCTCTATCTTTGTTGTTGCTCCCATCATCGGAATTACCGCCTACCACACCTGGTTGATTGAGTCCGAGCATTTCGAACATTTGGCTGCTCACCCAAGAAAGCCTGATAGCGAGACTCCACCTGAGTACGACTACCAGAACGTCCGAACTGCCAAGTACGTACAATGAATACCGATTTGACTTTATCTTCAATTATCCTTATTACTGTATAACTAACACGCTTCTAATCAATTAGGTTCTTCTGGGGCAATGGTGACAAGACTCTGTTCTGGAACGACAAGTACAACCACAAGAAGGAAGAGTAAATTTACTCTTTAGTTGTACTCTATCTTTCCATTTCATTCTGCTAGACTAACATTTCAATATATTACTTTTTTTCATTATCATATGTAAACAAACAGTTTAGGTTCATATCTGTTTGAAGATCACTTAGAAATTCATGTCCTGTTTCTTTCGTCTGCTCAAGTTTAGTTCTGTCTTGTTGTAGTTCGCTGCTTCGGTGTTTTCTTTATATAGATTTGTAAAGAGGGTCAACCCGAACGCCGATAGAACAGCCAGCACTATACCCAACAACTTTCATTTAGACAAGTCTGTAATTTTAACTTGTTCTTTTGAGATAAACATTTTTTTTAAGTATTCACCTTATCGAAGTTATCGTATACAAAATAGAGTGGCCAAATAAATAAATAAAATTCAAGGTTTTAAATCTTCTTTTTTATTATGGTTGTTTTGTTTCTGTTTAAATCTTATCTATCTCTGATCAACCCAATACTGGAAAATGTTAGCGTTTTTTCAAGAGTTTCTTTTCTCAAATCATAACAAATAAAATAATGTATATTGAGTATACTCTTTGTACGAGTCGTCGTATACTATATATGCAAATATATTGTATTATAGTGGGCTTTTTTTATTTTATTACTTTTGACTATATATGGTAAATAAAACGAAATATATGTGCTCCGTTTTGAAAAAAACCTGTACGTAGTGGAGAGTATGTGATTAGTTCAAGAATAAAAAACATGGTAAACAAGTATAGTTTGCCCAAATTCCCTGTTCTTCTGCACGAAAATCAACGAACGAAAACCAGGAACTTAGCAAATAATAATGGGTATGAAAAGAGATAGAGAGAGAAGGGTAAAAGGGAGGAGGTCGTGATTAGTCCTAGTTTATCATTATAAGGTCGAGAAAACAAACAGCTAGATAACAAGCGCAATTAATAGGTTAGTAAAAAGATTTATCAACAAACTCGCTGGTGTAATAAATACGAAACACAAAATACTCACATTATTGGTCGCTGCAATAGCAATTGAATTCTCATGTGGATGCCAGCTCAAATGTAAAATGCTCTTCTTAAAATCAATAGTTTCATACTCAGCATCTCTTCGCATCATGTTCATTCCACCTCTGCCTGGACTCTGACCTCTATTGTTTCGTCCACCACCAACACCATTCTTTAAAAGACCTGCGTTACTACCCATTGACATGGGCATGCCAACCTTCTTGGCCTTGAAAGCACTCTTATCTGCCTGGAGCACAATCTCAGTCTCCTCTGCTTTCAAGTCAACCGCATTGGGATAAATCATAAAATTGTTATTGTATGAACCTGTCATTACTGATTTGCCGTCTCCTGAGAATACGACTTCAAACTTGTCAAAAATTGCATCGTTCTCATATGTATCACACAGTTTATCTCGAATATGCTCGTGAATACTAATAGTCTTGACTGGCTCACGCTCCATATTGACGTCCCAGATCTTCACTGTCATATAGTCCCGGGATACAATATATCGTCCGTCTTGTGAAAATCGCACATCTGAAATGCTTGAAGTGATTTCAGTAAAAAATGAATGCTGGGCAGGATCCATCCACTCCTCGAATAACTTGGCATGTGAATCGCACAGCGCATTCTCTCTCATATCTGCAAGTTTGATAGTACCTTTGCTAGAAGAGTACATGAAGAGATTACAGCTTTGTGGGTGGAATTCAGCTGCTGTGATAACCTCGGTTAACTCTTCCATGTTTGCTGGCTTAATATCCACGATATTGAAGCTCTGGTCCGCAATTCCTATGTTCCACAAGTTTATCCTCAAATCGTCAGCACTGATGTATGTTTCGCCATCTGAGTTCACACTTATCGAGTTGATGTGGTATGTATGCGCGTTGGCATAAATTCGTCGAGGGGTAGCAGCAATCATTGTATCGTGGAGTGTCATCCGAGGAAGTCTCAGAGTGCTCAAGTTGAGCAAACTAGGAGGTCGACCAGCTTGAGAATCAGAGAGATTGTTTTCAGCCACAACCTTTATAGATTTTTCGTATATTTTCCAGAGTTTAATGGTCTTGTCATTGGTAGAGAGCAAGAAATGGGCTTGATTCTGGCGTTTGCACCATTTAATCTTATTTATTTTTTCTTCAATTTCAAGTGACTTGAGATAGTCGAACTCGGCATCATGAGATTGAAATTCAGTATGAAATCTGTACTCACAACCCTTTTTGGACTCGTTCCGCTCAAAAAGCACAACTCTGCCACCCCGGTCGCCTGTAGCAAGGTAATTGCCGGTATGATCAAACTCCACAGTCGAAATCACATCAGCCTCTGTAATATTTTCAATATCACCTTTGTCTCCAAAACATTGCGAAAACTTCCAAGTTTGCTTTGGGTTGGTGCTATCGTTATCAGCCATGATGAAGAACTCAGTATAAAGGTTTAGTTCGGGAGTACGTAAAGAATCAAGCCGTCAAAGCACAGAGCACGAAAAAATATAAATCAGGATGATTGCTTTACCAGGTTATCTGTGGAGGCAATCAATGGGTCTCGTTGACGTTATTAACAAAGCTTTGAGTCCAAACAATCAATAAATTATGGACGTAAAATCAGACAGCTTGCTGAAATGTATCAAGATAGTATCTTATTAAAAAGCACAAATGGATCGAAAGATTATCAGACAGAGTATAAGAAGAAATTAGAGAAAAGAAGAAGTAAGATGAAGAAAATAAAAATCCAAAAACAAAGAGGTGCTGTTGTTTTAGGAGAAAGGAGGGAGGAAAGGGAAGGGAAAAGGAAAAAAAAAATAAAATAAAAAATGGGTTGGGCTGTTAATTATGGCGGTGTAGCTATTTTATATTTTGTCCGTTCGTAATTGTGGAAGCAATGAATTAATTAGCACTTAATTTTTTTTTTTTTGTATTTGCCGCTGGTTTCCAGAAAGGTTCTGCTCAGGAATTGGCTAATGAAACCTGGAATTATTTTCCAATTATGAACTCCAGGAACCGTATATCATATTTAATATGATTAGTAGCCAGACTTAAAGCTAGAATAAGGGCTGGACACAAGATAGGATAGGGCTGGAGTCTACGGATGGAGTCCAGAACAGAATTCTCAGGCAAGGCTAGAAGCAAGGCTAGAACCAGAGCTAGGAGCGAAGACCTACTCCAGGAAATATAAACAATATCATTATCATAATTACAATAGCAATAACAGTAACAATAATAATAATAATAATCAAGAATATGGCCACAGCCTGCCAATTGAACTCTTGTTACTAGAAGTTCTACCAAATAGTTCCTATTTCCTATTTCTACGGCCTAACTGTATTTTGGTTCTTTCTTCTTTACTTTTTAATTTTTATATACACAATACACGATATTGCCAGATCCTGCCCCAAAATCAGACTCACCCCTAATGATATGGTCTGTTCTCGTATCAGGTATGCGATTTCGCAAGTCCGCTGATCCTTGACACGAATCCGGTACTTGTCCGCAACAGACGAAAGCGATGATTGAACTAACTAAATGGCTACCAAATCTTGCTACAGCCTGGGCAGAGTGTGTATTATATAATAATTGATAATCATTAATAATCACAATTTATTTTTGAAGGTCTAATTTTTTTTTTTTCAAGAACAAAATTTCATATTCTGATCTAGCCTTAAAATACTGGAACAGTCAAGGGATATAGCCATTGCGAATACAAGTCAATTCACATACGACTATAATTTATTGCCTGAACTCTTTCTGCCAAATCCCACATATAAAACATGCCTCCCACTAAACCTCCTCCTCCAAGAAGATCAAGAGTTTCAACAGGGAATACAACAGTTCCACCCCAGGCCGACGTTAAGTCTGTCCCGAGCACTCCTGGACCAGCGGCTCGGTTAACATCACTAGGAGCTAGACCGTCTCCCGGAGGACCTTCGATTAGTGCTGGTGCATCTTTAACAAAACGTACTTTCCTACCCAAAAATGTAGGACGTCGTTCCAAAGAAGATCGAGACAGATCAGCTCCGACAGCCAGTAAAGTCACCACTCCAGTTGTACCTCCTCCTTTCAGTTCACGCGGAGGTGGTCGTGGAGGTGGTCGCGGCAGTGATCGTGGAGGTCGTGGGGGCGGAAGAGGTGGCCGTGGAAGAGGTCGATTTGAACCAATTTCAACCACTGCAGTTGGCGCATTTTCTTCAATTGGTGCGTACGATTCACGCCGAAGAGTAGGACCTGCATTTGAAATCAGGGGGAGTGCATCTCTTGGTGAGGATATTTCAAGAATGCTCTCTGGAGGTCCAAAAGGCGAAGGAGACGACATCACAGATGATCCGAATGCATTTAATATGACCAGATCGGTTGGAATCGACGTTGATGAGTTTTTCCCTATCAGACCTGTAAGGGAAATGGAAAAAATTGAGCATGACGACGATAAACTTGTCGAAGATGAAGAAGAGGACTACAGCGATACATATGAAGAGGTGGAAATCGAGGTCGAGGACGATGGAAATACAATTGATGGTATAACCATTAAATCAGAGCCTGGAACTTCACGAAACAGCTCGACACCATCAACGAAAAAAATTATTGTATCTAGGCAAACTCGATCAAAGTCATCAACTCCTTTTGTTCTACCGCAGTCTAAAACAGATACATATGTCTCTCCAGAAGAGCTTACAGAACTTAAACGAGTTGCAAGAGATCACAAGACTATCGCACGTGAATTCAGCATTTCATCTATTCTCAATAACCGTTCAACAGCAACTCCAGGACCTACGCCCACCCCGGGCCCAACACCAACTCCAGAGCCTTCTACCTCCGAAGGAAGGGAAAACTCAGAACTTCGACCTGAAATTGAACAAAAGCTATTTTTCTTTCAAATGCCTGTTCTAGGACCTAAATTTGAAACTGCGCCTGAATCTACGGAAAACAAGGCCGTAGTTGACAATAGCGGAGATGTTGAAATGCCGTCTACCGACCATAAACAAAACCCAAGGGCGAAAAGAGGTGGTAACGCCGTCATAAACAAAGCTGAGGAGAATGATGCCGATAATGAACCAGCTGCCTTGAAATACCCTGCGGGTATGGCTGGTAAACTCCGCCTTCACAAATCTGGCAAGCTTACGATGCTTCTTGGAAACATTGTAATGGAAGTCTCGCAAGGTACAGAGGCCAAGTTTTTGCAAGATATTGTTGCGCTGGACTGTGACGACCAAAAGGCATACTTAATTGGTCAAGTCACCCGTAAAATGATTGTTTCGCCGGACATTGATGTGCTACTGGCTGGAGTTGCTGACTTGTAATCCAGTCAGTTTGCCAGTCAGCCAGCTCACAGTCAATATTTTAGATTATAGAGATTAAATAGATATCATGATAGCATACCATGCCCAGTTGTCAACATAACAGCATGACGTCATGTAAAATATGGCACATGAACTAAAAACAAAATAGTTGTCAACAAAAAAACGCGTTCAAAGTTCTATGCAGTGCATCGAAAATCATTCATGAATCGTATCATGTCTGTGGCTGTACTAGCTTTTCGTAAGCCCATGGGAATGATCATGATGAATGTATACGAGAAAAAAGTAAAGCAAGAAAAAGTCTGGATTGATACCACCATATCCTAGAAATTGCAACAATGACTAGTAAATGCAACAAATGCAGTTGAATAACTAAATAGTAGAACAACATTTCCTATTAAGGATTTTAAGTTTTTATCCCCACAGCCACATACAATTTATATGTAACGGCTGAATAAACATGCATAAACATAAATAGACTTTGTTATTATATTAAATCCTCAACACTAAAGCGAAAGTTACAGGAAAAACTATGGGAACAGCACTTAAATTAATACGGTTGTCCAAATACAGAAATGATGAACAGAGCCTGATTTAATAAATGACCTCTAGTAAAAAATATTAAACGTAGTTTAGTAACTCAATTTCATAGACCGTAAAGGCGTGAAAGTATGGTCTCACAAGTTAAAAAGATGAATTTGAATTTGAAGAATTTGGGCGCTTATGGACGCGCAGAATTTGTACCCTCAGAAGGTGTAACTTACACAGTCTAGCTGGATTGGAACTAACTATACATTAGACTTTTTGTTAAAGTTATTAGTAATAGAGCTCCCCCTACTACAAGCTAATATTAGAAGACTTGTTGAAAAAGAGAGAAAAGAAGAAATTGGAGTCTTCATGGACATTTTGGAAATGCCAACGTGAAAGTCAAATGTTAGTAGTACAATAAGAAGTAATAAATTCAATGATTTGAGCTTTGCAAGTTGCCATTGTGTTTTCTTTCATAAACTGTAATTTGACGTATGCTAATTCTATCGAATCATAGTCCAGCCACAGCTGTGGAAGTTAAAATAAATTAAAGTGGATAGGATGTTAACCTTGGCCATGATTTAGAAACAGAGTGTACTATGAATAGAGAGAGTATTGAGCAGTTGACTAGGATCCATACGCCTTGAATGTACTTTATTAGGAATTACCAACACAACCAGGTCTTGTTGGACCAGAGGTGTTACTGGAGTATAAAGCCCTAACTTTCTAAACAGTAGAATGGTTCAATATTTAATGAATACAATTCAAAACTTTGAGGTCATCTGAATTCCAGCAACTCTACAATTGAAAACGTGATATTATACACAATAATCAATTCAAGTGTTTAAACCATTTATGGAAGGTGCTTCATTGAAATAATAAGGCAAAAAAAAAAAATAGCACTTGTTCTGGCAGTACAAGTTTAAACTTCACTTTCACATTTGAAAACCCAAGCTGACGGATTTCAATACATATAATGTTCACAAGATTATAATTAGCAAAGCCCCACCAAATTAATTTGTATATTTTTAATTTCAAAAAAAATCACAAAGCGTAGCAGTTGCACATGAAATAATATACTTCTTCATGTTGGTGTCATAAATAACCCAGCCATTGTAATGAAAGAGGTCATGTTTCTCCTGTCAAATTGGCCTTTTACAGGGAATGTGGAGCTCATTCATTGACAGTATTCGCCATTTAACTAAAGGGAACCAAATGTAATTGGGTTCGAGCGGTCTTGAATTGCTTTCTGCACTAAATAATATCTGATCAATTCTACATGCAAAACTCATAATATTCTAGACCCGGAATCATTTGATACTCTATTTTAATTGTGGAACTTATTAAAATGAATTATTCCTCATGTATAAACTGGTTATCAGTTCAAGAGAAATAAACGGAATGTCAAATCAAACCATCCGTAACCTGGCGAAAGTTGAACTCCATATTCAGCCGTGCGTACTCTTGAAGAATACCATGAAAGCAGACAATCAAAAATTAAATTGAGTGAGCATTGATTTATCTCAGAATTGATCTTTGGGTCAAGATAATGATGAGAAAAAACCGTTTGTAATTAGGCGATTTATGACGAAAGAACGAAACCAACCCACAATATAGTAGGGCAGCCGTTAATTAGATACAGTAAATACCTTGAAGTCTTCGTTATGTTATTAGCAAAGGTCCTAGAGGGAGATTTTCATATTACCCTAGATATCAGGGTAGAAACCAATCAGAAACGATACTTTCAATAATGTGTTCTACTGGCCAATATCTATTCTTAAAAATAGCGATATACTTATCTTAGATATCATTTAATACGAAAATGCGTACTGATTTCACGATAGAACATGGTGGAGTGGAACACCTCTATGAGGTGACGATAAGAGCGGCGAGACCAAACGATAACCCATTTGTGTCTCTTGAGGCAGCAGCTAGGGAGAAAAATGCGAAATACGCTGGTCTCAAAAACCTTCATACCATAGTTATATCACCAGAAGGAATGGTAGACAAGGAAACGGACGAAACGCTTACATATCTACAAGGAATACAGGGGCCATTCAAGGGCGACTACGCAATGAGAAGATTGGGGGTAGTATTAGCTATAGATAGAGCAAAAACACACTACTTGAACAGTCCGTGCTTTCAAGAACTAGACTCAGACTCTGAAAGAGAAATGTATTTTGGCGATGAGGAGAGAGAAGATGATAATATGGAAACGGAATTAGGGATGGAAGAATATCTATCTGACTCTTGAAGATACGTAAAGTATGACTAAACCACATAAATTTGATATGAAGATGATCAAAAAGAGACAATAAATAAAATACAGTCAAACCTTCTACTGAACTGAGGTAGATTTATGCCAGTTACGATCCCTGACATTCTTCTTATTTTGAATTCGATCTATCCAACGAGTCAAGACAATCAAATTTCAGTCAAATTAATAGTTAAAAACTAAGTAAATCTGTTCGCAAGGTGAAATAGTATAATTTTAGAATCTTAAAATAAGAGTAGTTTTGTACTAAGCTGTAGTTTGATATCTTCAAATCCACAACTCGATTTTTCTTGTAGATATAATACCCTAACCACTTCAACAGGCTTTTTTTCACTTTGATCGTGATCCAAGTTAAGCATTACCCTAGAACTCATTGCACTTCTATAAGGCTATAATGAAGGATAAAAATAAAACTTCTTCAAAGCCCAAAGGAGGCAAGAAGAAGGCTGAAACTCCTGAGCCCCCTCAGCCTGAGACTACTGGTAAAAAGAAAAGGGTCATTCCTCAAATGAACCCCGAAGCCAGGAAATCTGTCACTTCGTCGTCTTCTTGGACTGGAAAACTGCCCGCTACTTTGCTACATGAGCACTGTCAAAAGATTAAATGGGAAAAGGTTACCTTTGATATGGTATGTATGGATCAACAGCTTTGAAAATAATTTGTCTAATCATTCAATAGCGACAAAACAAAGCTGGATATACAGCAACAGCAGTCCTAGGCCAAAAAAATCCAAAAACTAGTCAAATCGAATATTTGCGGTTCACTCCTCCTAATGATCTGATTCCTGCTCAGGGGACTGCACTTGAGGCCCGGCATTTTGCTGCTACCTACACTCTTCATCGCATCGCATCCCATAAGAATCTCAAAATGATCTTACCTGGAGAACATAAAAATCTTTGGGCCAAGTTAGATGATTTCAAAAAAGCCAATCCGGATAAGCAGCACATGTTTAACGAAGATCCTTTCCAAGCTGATCGTGACTTCAAATCAAAGAAAGCTGAGATTGAAAAACAGAAAACAAGTGAGAAGGGCCGAAAAGAAGCTGAAATGAAGAATATCATGCGTTCAGTGAAGGCCACCATCTCTGATGAAAAAGCTGCTACTGCTTTGTCCACTTCCTCCAATAAATCAACTACCAATTTAAATGGAGATGCTTCATCTAACCCTCCTCCAAGCAAAAGACCTCGCTTTAACAAAGTGATTACCATGACCAAAGAAGGTCGTCGCGATGTGGAAAGAATCATTAAAAAATATCATGGATTTGAAAGTCACTCACACGAATCGTCACTTAAGCCTACAAGTGAAGTCTACAAATCAATTTCTCGCACATTGATTAAGATGGGTTTTGCCAAATATCAAGTAGCAGAATCTTTAGAGACATGTCCCACTTTAACTGATGCTGTTGAATGGCTGCTTATTCATGTTCCTGAAGATGATCTACCCGAAATATTTGCTAACAATAAATATAAATCATTTTCTGCTAGTCTGCAATCTAATGATTTGAAATACGAATATGCTGTTCGGGATGTAAAAGCTATGGGATATTCGGAAGACTTGGTCAGGTCGCAACTAGATCAAGTAGGCGGTAATAAACGATTAGCAATTGTTTCCCTAACTCAGAGCTTATGCTACGATGAAAATTCCAGTCATAGTCCAACTGAATCGACTGGAGAGGATGATTCTATTGCAATGTGGCAGGAGGAAATTGCTAGTCTGGAGGCTATCTTTACGCCTGAAGAGTTTTCATACAGTGAAGATGAATATTGTTGTTTTAATCTTAAAGATTTTTCTGGCGATTCTGAACTAAGTCTTTACCTATGGAGGTCCCCTGAATACCCTCACAAATGCCCTGGAATTACGATTGAGGCTAGTAATGTCAAACTACCAAAATATGCTCTTCTTGATATCATTAAACGTACTGGTCAATATGCAGCAGAGAATCTGAGTGGAGAATTCATGCTTATGGCTCTATCTGAGTGGCTGAAAGAAAACTTTGAAAGTATTCAAAACAACCCTTGTAAGCTTTCTCAACTAGCTCAGGGTGTTACTGGTGTTGAAGAAGTAATACCTGAGTCCCGTAAAACACAAGCCAGCAATAAAAAGTCTCGCAAGCCTAACATTCAGAGTCGATCAAAACGTGATGCCCAGAAACTTTTACAAGAGCATGACTCGAAGCTTAACAATTCGGCAAAACTGAAAGAAATGATTGAGTCTAGGAAAAATCTCCCTGCATGGAAAAAGAAAGAGAGCATCGTTGAATTAATCTCTCAAAACCAAGTGACTTTGATCACCGGAGAAACAGGTTCTGGAAAATCAACACAAGTTGCTCAATTCATTCTTGATGCTCTTATTGAAAGTAGTAAAGGTGATGCTGTTGACATAGTATGTTCACAGCCAAGGCGTATTTCTGCCATGGGATTAGCTCAACGTGTTGCTGATGAGCGTGCTTCGGAAATCGGAGATGAAGTTGGATACGTCATTCGAGGTGAGTCTAAAACCTCTTCAAATACCATGCTTCGGTTTGTAACTACAGGTGTGCTTGTCAGAATGATTCAGACTGGTCAAGGCGAAGCTTTATCTCGATATAGTCACATTCTTGTGGATGAGGTGCACGAACGATCTTTGGACAGTGATTTTTTACTTATTCTATTGAAACGTATAATTTCTGTTCAAAAAGGATTAAAGATTGTGCTTATGAGTGCTACCGTTGATCCAGCAATGTTCATTCAATACTTTGGTGGTGACAAGAAAGTTGGTTATACTCATATTGAAGGAAGAACATTTCCAGTGGATGACTTTTATCTGGACTCTATCTTGGATCTCACTGGGTATATGCCACCTGCCCTTCTTCAAAAGCCTAATGATTCCGACTTTGAAGAAGAAAAAGTATCTGTCAACAAAGGGCCTATTGATATTGGGCAAAAGATTATTGCTATGCGTAATTCAATAAGTTATGACTTGATTTCAACTTTGGTTTCCCATATTGATGAGCAATTGGGTAAAAACGACGGAGCTATTCTCATTTTCCTTCCTGGTGTTGCTGAAATTGATCGTTGTATCAGGAGTATTACATCTCTTTCGAATGGACGATTCTTCCCTCTTCCACTTCATGCCTCATTGTCACCGGCTGAGCAACGAAAAGTATTCCCATTAGCTCCAAAGGGAAAGAGAAAAATTGTTGTTAGTACCAATGTTGCTGAAACTTCGATCACAATTCCTGATATTGTAGCTGTAATTGATTCAGGAAAAGTTAAAGAAACCAGATATGATACAGTTTCGCGGTCGATGCAGCTTATTGATTGTTGGACTTCTAAGGCCTCCGCACAACAACGACGAGGTCGTGCGGGTCGTGTTCGCCATGGTAATTGTTACAAACTTTTCACAAAGGTAATGGAAGGTAAGGAAATGCCTGATAGACCATTGCCTGAAATATTACGTGCCCCTCTTGAGCAACTATATCTCAGTGTCAAAGCCATGGGCATTAAGGACACTTCAAAATTTTTGGGAGAAGCTATAGATCCTCCAGAAATTGCAGCCATTGAATCTGCTAGAGTAACGCTTCTAAATGTAGGTGCTTTAGAAAAACCTGCGGTTGGTGAGAATGCGGATAAAGAAACTTCACTTACTCCGCTCGGTAAGCACATGTCTATGATTCCAGCTGATCTACGGTGTGCAAAGCTTCTTGTACTTTCTTCCATTTTTGGGTTTGTTGATGTTGGATTGACAATTGCAGCCATTCTCTCTCTTCGCTCTCCATTTATTAGCAACAAAGACAACCGAGAGCAACTACGGCAAGTCTTGAAACGCTTTGGTGCTTCACACCCTTATAGCGGTCCTGGTGATTTGTTAGTCCAAGCAAAAGCCTATGAAGAATGGAGTGCTATGCGACATAAAGGAGTAACTTCAAGCGACCAAAGAAGATGGTTGCAAGACAACTTTTTGTCACGTCAGACGCTACAAGATATTCAATCTGCAAGACGACAATATATCTCAAATTTACAAGAAATTGGATTTTTACCCCCTGGAAACCATGCTAATATACCTCAAGGTTTACTAAAAAATAAAGATCTCTCTAGTGATGGTGGAATGGTCCGTGCCGTAATTGGCGCGTCAATGTCGCCAAACATTTCCAATATTGTGATGCCAGATAAAGTGTTTAAAAATGCTGGTGTGGGTTCAGTTGAAATGGATCTAACAGACTCAAGGGGCATTAAATTCTTTAGTCCTCATGAACGACTTTTTATTCACCCGTCTTCAACTTTATTTACTTGCACCAAGTTTACAAATGGAGATAGAGTTCCTGATGAAAATGAAGACGGAGAATACCTCAGTTATAGCCGCAAAATGCAAACCACCAAACTATATATCGACGGACTAACTCCGTTGAACTGTTATGGCCTTGTCTTTTTTGCTGAAAATGTGTCAGTTGATCCCTTAGGAACAGGTATCGTTGTAGACAATTGGCTTGGACTCAAGTGTTGGCCTCGTATTGGTATCTTGATCAAAATTCTACGGAATTTGTTCAACCAGGTCATGGAGCAGAAGCTTGCTAACCCTGGAATGGATCTAGAAGCTAATGATATGCTATGCACCATTCAAAAGTTGATTGAAACGAACGGTTTAATAAAATAGAGTCTTTAATAGACAGGATAGATACATCTAAAGAATAAAAACTTCCTTGTGAAAAAAAAAAAGACTGGCAACATAGAAATAGTGTAAATACCTTTTTAGCCATCTATAGGTATATATGCATGATATTACATTCAATTCATTCCCATGTTGTGACTAAGAATCTTGACTGGCATCGTCCTCGTCATTCCCGCCCATCACATCGTCAAACCCTGCAATTACTATGAAAGGAGGTATGCTATTCATTTCGCGCAATACAACAGGCGGTGGAGTCCCTGCTCTCCGCAAAATCCAGTGTGGTTCTGCGTCATCGTTATTGTCATCTTCATTATCGTCATCGTTACTGTAGTTATCAATTGAAGTAGATAGCAAAGGTTGTCTGAGACGGTGAGAAGGCTGTAGTTCAGAGTCTGACGGATATGCCGAATCATCACTGCTGCTGTTTCCGATATCCGAGACTGGGTTTGTGAAATGGACTTGGCGTTGCGACCTTCGAGATGTAGAGGAAGAAAACGAGGTTGACCGAGTTAATGTATGAGGAGTGGTTGTGATTGTACCACTAGCCATTGACCGTGCATCGGCTTGGTTGGCGAAATTGGTGATGGCCTCATCAATCAAGGCGAGATCATGCACCATGTCTATGCGATTATTTGAAATATCTACCTGATCTTCGTCATCTTTAAGGTCGGCAGGACTTTCCTCTGTTAAATTTTCTTTGAATGAAACTGAGTTCCTGCGTCCTGTTCTAGTGAATGCATTTACTATATCTTCGGAAGTTCGGTTGCCAGAAAACTCAGGAAGACACCCTGATGCATGCGACTTTTCTACCAGCCATGCCATACGAGAACCTGCTTCAGCTGTGCGGAAGCCTCTTCTTCGGGGTGGCCTTCTGGAACTTACGCCTTCACGTTCAGAAAGTAATAACGGAAGAACTGATGATGAATTGGTTAAAAGGTGTGGACGAGATGCAGAATTGGGTTGGAAATAAACGTCTGCAGAATAGCGTAGCCTCATTCGGTCGCCATTCGCATCATCTGGGCGGGAAGACGAGACAGTATTATTATTTTGCGTGTTGGCAGGATTTGAAGTATTGGTTGAAATATCTTCAATATGTAGGATCTGTTGCTCAGTTTCTTGGGACTGCCCAGTAGCTCTCACTGAATCGAGATAGGAAGGGACTGTCACCGGAGGAATAGAGAGCATGACTGAATTGAGATCACCATGGATTTGGGTAGTATCTCTTGGGTAAAAAGAATACCAGGGGTAATTGAGATATGAGGGCACAACAGTGTATGCACGTTGAGGAGCTTGACCAGAGTTTGCATCTTGCAAACGTGTGTATGGATTTAACGGGTCATACCGAAAGTCAGAGCTGGTGGTTGCTTGTGAGCTACTATTTGAGTCTCTCTCCACACGTTGGTCTGATGAAAAGGGTTAATAAATATACAAAACTTATAATGAGGCATGGCACTTACCCCTAATTATTGATTGGTATGTTAGACTGGAATTAGAAACTGGAAACACTTCCCAGGAATTTCGAACTGGCCTAAATCCAGGAGTAGTCCAAGCATCATTGGAAGAGGAAGTGGATGCAGTGGATTCAGGTGAACTTCCTTCGGCATCGCTTTCGCCGTTATTGTCGTCGTGGGTTTCGGAAGCTTCATTTACGCCACTCCCTTGCCGAATGATTTCTCTCATTCGAGCAATCTGCCGTAAGATGGAGGGAGATGAATCACGGGGGCGGTTCGAAAGCCTACTTTCTCTGCCACTTTGAGGTGGCGAGGTTTCGGATTCCGATTCGTGTTGTTGAGTATCAGCATTAGTCGGAGAATTTACGTCTGTGAATACAGGGAAAGTAATGAGGCCTGAATTTATAGATAAATGGGGGTGGCTAGAGGGTTGAACCGTTAGAGAAGAATTCCGTTGTTCTGTATTTGAGTTGTTGCGTAAACTATGGAGTCTTCTCAAGTTCCGTGATCCAGCACGGTGAGCTACACTCCCAAATATTGCGTTCGCAGGAGGTTGTATTCTTAGTCGTTTTCTATGAGGAGGAGATGAGGGCTCCTCAGGCGGAGGACGCCATATAGGAACACCCATAAGAAGCAGGGGATTATTAAGTTGGTTTTAAAATGGGCCTCCAGACTGGAGATGGTGGTAAAAGTTGTTATTTTTTAATAGTAATGAGACAAAAAATAGTGGTAATAATGAAACCAGGAATGGATAGGATATTCTTTTTTGTATGTTTTGCTTTGAAGGGATAGCTGTGTTCCTTAAATATTATTAAAATCAAATGATTCCAAGTTTCACGACTGGTCGGAGAGGATAGGAAATTGTGGATACTTCACTACAAGGCCATCATACACTTAAATACTTACACATGATAGGGATGAAAATAATAACAATAATAATAATGATAATCCAAAGTCATACATCATGGGTTTCGTCTCAAACCAGTAGGAATACTGTAAAAAAAAAATACAAACAACTATTAAACCTTGACCTTTGTGGGCAGGGCAAGGCAGACGACGGAGGCTCTAAGGTACAGGGCTAGGAAAGGTCATGTGATTGGGAGTTCAAACCAGGGTTGTGGGATTTCTTCTTACTTTATTACCAGATCAGCGGCTACTACGAGTTTTCGCCATTCTTTTAACTCTCACCGTTGCGATCGCGATCGACATCCCCCGTCGCCAGACTTTTGCTTTTCAGGGACTAAAACTGGGGAATTAAAGTCCTCTTTATTCAAAAAAGGGTTTCTGTGCCCATATATCTTAGTCCTCTAGGTTTTTATTACCATTATTACTATCAATTTTCTTTTTTTTTTGCTTTAAGGCATACGCCATATTTTACCCATTGAGATAGATACAAACTCTAGATTCATCTACTTGCGTACGATCCTGAAAACTCACATCAATCATATATATTCTTATATCATAAAACGAGTAATGACTTCCTCAAACCATTTACTTCCCTTTGCCCACAATCAGTCGCGGCCTGCGAATGAATTGGCGCTGTCTACCAATCACGTTCCATCTGGGACTTCGCGAAAACGCGAATTCCCAGCTTCAGACTCTCTGGACGATGGGTGGCCGAGTTCGTCAGATGTGTCTCGGTATGATTTTGGAAATGACGAAGATGAAGATTTCAGGCATGTTCAGCATAATAAAAGATTTCACCAATTTACCAGCGACTTTGACGAAAAGTTCTGGGAGATGCCAGCTAGCTCCCCTCCCCCCCCTACATCTTCTTTCGATCCTGACGAGACATTAGAAGGTGATGTTACAATGATGGAAGATGAAGAAGACCATGATAGCGTAGGAATACGGTCAAGTCAGAATAAAGGAAGTAGTTGGATATTTGGAAAAGACTCATTAATTACAAGGTCTATATCTACTGCACAAACTATGATTCAGTCAGTAATTGATGAAGGAAAGTCCGAAGTCAATCTGGATAGTCTTCAACTGACAGAAGTACCTGAAGAAATTTCCGACTTGAAAGACCTTGTCATTTTGAATGATAATGATTCCTTGATACCAAAAGTCAAGATTTTCTTGTCTAATAACCAAATTAGTAGCATCTCACCTTGTGTGTTCGAGGTGCGTAATATTACGGTCTTATCACTTCGAAATAACTTAGTCAAGGAAATCCCTCCGGCAATTGCTAAGCTGACGAATTTGGTAGAGCTCTCAGTGGGTGGAAACATGCTGGAATATCTTCCTGCTGAATTACTGAAGTTACCAAAGTTGGCCAACTTGTCAATTCATCCCAATCCTTTTAAATCTATTAATGAATTTCAACTTTTAGAGTCTGATGGTGTTACCGAAGATAATGAGAATAACTTATCTGAACCTAATGCCCGACCAGTCTACACTATTCCTGCAACAATAGGTGATGTCAAGCCACCAGTGCATGTCCCTAATATTCTTGATCATGACCATATTCAATCACGAAGGTACTTTGCGTCAGTTTACCAGAACCCCAATTTCTCAAAAAGCCTACATCATGATGAAAAGAACCCAGACTTTGAAGACAATGGCGTGGCTACTTTAGTAGAGCGTACACTACGAGTATTAGCAAACCACGTTATTTTAACCGAACGTGAGCGACGCCGTCTTGATTTGGACCCCCATTTTGAGACACTCATCAAGAGTGCCATTGCCGCACTAAATTTCGGCCAAGTTTGTGGGGTTTGTTCTGACCTAACAGTACTTGGAGTTGGCCATGCTTTTGAATGGTGGGATGGAATCAAGGGTAACAGAGAAGTTGTTCTGAAGCGAGTCTTTTGCTCTGTAGCTTGTTATCGTTCTTGGGAAAGAGAGATTCGAAATGAGCTAGATAGTTAAGTCTGTTACTTGACTTGTTTAAAAAAAATTTTGCCCTTTGATGTTGATGCTTGTTTGTCTGTTTATGTTTTATGTCTGTTTGTTTGTATTTTTCACGTTACGTTTTTATTTTTTAACGAACTTGGTATAATTAATGAATTTTCATGTTTAATGAGAATCATGGAGATGGAGGGAAGATAGATGGAAGATAGATGATTGGTATAGATGGTATGTACAAGTTCATGAAGATATAGTCTCTCCATTAGGAACAAAACTATCTGTATTTATATGCTGCGTAACATGAATGGTCTTCATCCTAGTCAAGCAAGCATTGAACTAGACCTGGTTTAGTGAAATCTAATCAAATATGATTTCAGTTATTCATTGGTCTCAGATCCCTAGTTTTGCACATTTTATTTGACTTTAAATCTCTAGGCACTCTGTATCAACAACAAGGCAACTATTGATAAATTCTTTCAGTAGCTTTATATTAGATTTATATACAGTCTAGGGCTACATTTGTCTGCTATCAGAAAATTCCAAAATGCTTCTCATGATAGTAGCACTTGAGAGGGTTGAGTGGCCTTGCACTATTCAAGTGTAAGAAATTCAATCCAGCACCTATACGATAACTAGATAAATTTGGGGCCGATATTATGGTAAACTTTTTATTCTCTTATTAGCCTCCTCATAATCATCAATGAGCACTGAAAAATTCATTGCATGTTAGCCAAGATCGATTTCGGTCTTCGGTCCTTTTCTATGACGACATCGCTGTGGCTTGGTTTTTCTTGTGGGGGTGGCTCGGTTCAACCATTTGTCCAGATACGTAATGATTTAAGGCATAAGACTTGGAGCTTAGCACTTAGGCATTGCAATAAAAGTTACCCTGCTCTTAAGTGTCTGGTATTAGTATATTTTACATGTTTTTATATCCACATTTTTGTTGCATTTTCAGGATAATAGCAACAAATTATAAGCATTTCTCAAAACACCTTCAATATATCATTGGAGTAGAAAGATAGCAAACCTCTTGTTAATAATAGTCAGTGTACACTCAGACCAGCCTTTTTTAATCAAGTCTTAGCTAGTTATATAATGCACTAAATAGACAGCTGAACTGGTTATTTGTCTTTTGGTGGAATTTCTCAGTGTAAAAATAATAATAATAAATTAACCAAAAGTGAAAATAATTCAATCTGATAAAAAAAAACAGTATTAACAGCCAATCAGGGTTCATACAGGGAAACGGAACTAAAAACAGTATTGAAATAATTTACATCTAAGTATTCAGATATTTGTATATTCTAATTTGAATATATAAGTTTATATATCGTCGTTTGTCGTGCTTCTAGATTCAAGACTGATACTTTAGATTTCCGTTCTCTTTTGGCTTGGACGTTCGGTTTATTTTACGACATCTGTTAGAAGAAGCAAGCAAAAAACCTCAAAATCTAGATTCCAATCGTATTTTTAAATTTTTTTTAAATTTCTAAATTTTCTTTAATTTTTTTATTTTGGATTTGCCAAAATTGAAAAAAAATAACAAAAATATTAAAATCCATACCAAAAAAAAAAAAAAAACACTCGCAAAACCTTTGACTCTTTTTGCTTTTCACTTCCCTTTCATCACTTGCCAATTTATTTATTTTATTTATTTCTTCACTTGGATTCTATTCTTGAAAATGCCAGTCACTGCTGCCTTATCAACCTCCATTGATACTGAATCCTCTGCCCATTTGGTACCTGTCTCTGACCGCTATAAGCTTAAAAACAACGACGCTCCCAAAGCAAATACTTCTATTGACTCAACCTCCTCTTCTTCTTCCTCTTCCTCTTCTGCCTCTTCTTCATCAACCACCACCATGTCAAATAATCATTCGGCAGTCTCCATTATTGACATCATTGAACATGCCATTGAAGACGAAGTCGACGATGAGTTTGACTATGAAGCTCTGCCTGAAAACACATCTCTGTCTGCAAATCTAATTGCAGGTGCTACAGCCGGAATTATGGTAAGAATATAATCCATTTTCTACCTTGAAAGAATCAAAGAAGAATAATTTCTAACCAAATCTTAGGAACACACCATCATGTATCCCGTCGATGCCATTAAGGTATGTTGTTGTTGTTATGAATGTCTGCAAGCATTAGAATGCTAACTTTTTCTTCTAGACTCGTATGCAAGTAGCCAAATCCTCAAATCTTTATTCAGGAATCGTCAATGCTGTTTCTCGAATCTCAGCTGCTGAAGGTGCATTTAGCTTATGGCGAGGTATTTCTTCCATGGTTATGGGCGCTGGTCCTGCCCACGCCGTTTATTTCGGCGTATATGAAGCAGTCAAGGTTAAACTAGGTGGGAATGATACACATCATCACCCTCTGGTGTCAGCTCTGGCAGGTGCAGCCGCCACAACCTCCAGTGACGCTCTCATGAATCCTTTTGATGTCGTCAAACAACGCATGCAAATCAATACCACAAAATACCCTAATATGGTGTCGTGTATGTCTGACATTTACCGTAAAGAAGGATTCTCGGCCTTTTATGTATCCTATCCAACAACTCTGATTATGAACATTCCATTCGCAGCTGTCAATTTCACCATTTATGACTCTACCTCCAAGTTCTTGAACCCTGATAGAAAGTACGATCCTCTAGTGCACTGTATTGCCGGAGGTTTGGCTGGCGCTACTGCCGCAGCAGTCACCACACCACTCGATGTGGTCAAGACCATGTTGCAAACCAAAGGACTGCTTGCCTCTACCGGATCAGGAGAGCCCAAGCTGAACTCCTTCATGGATGGAGTTCGATATATTTACAACAGAAATGGAATGCCGGGATTTGCAAGAGGTATGCGTCCTCGTGTTGTTGCTAATATGCCTTCGACTGCCATTTGCTGGACTTCGTACGAAATGGCAAAGTATTACTTGTACAAGACAAATGTTATCAGCAAGCCGGAATAAACTATTGAACAAAAAGAACTCAAAAGGGTACAAGTAACTGACATGACGATTGACGAAACTTCAACAAGAAATTGATGAACTTACACATCAAAAGCAGACAAAAAGAAGAAGACGAAGAAGAAAAGAAATGAAAAATAAGAAAGACGACAAAAAAAAAAGAAAGAAAGACACACTTGAGATGAAACAAAAATCTTGATTCCAAAGTTCTTTATCAAGGAACTATTGGCACTAATTTATACTCGACTGCCCTTAACCTCGATGGTAGTTTATTATGGTTTATTGTTGTCTGATTTTCACCGAAAAAAAATTAAAAATTGCAGAAAAAAATGGGGTATTACGAAACGATAAATATACTAAAAAAAAAAAAAAAACCAGACCTGTTCAAATCTTTCAAATCAGCTAGACCAAAATGAAGAAGATGAAGAAAATTAAATTGAGTATCACGTATTGAATACTCATTGATGTTGGTAATCTGGCATCAACTATTTGGTTCCATGATGAAAGGTTTGCTATAAGAAAAAAAAATCACACTCACCAAAAAAAAAAAAACATTGTTTTATTGTACATAGAAATTATAATGATTTGTTATCTATATTTATATTTAATGCTAATTAATTATATTTTAATTCAAAATTAAAGGTAAAAAAATATTGTGTGAGTGGCCTGGTGATAAGTGTCTCGGCGGGCATTGAAGACCATTTGGCCGTGTCGCTTGATCTTATCAAACCAAGAACTGATCTAAACATCAACCTCATTAAAATATTTAATATTGAATGTATTTGTATAACCTTTAAATATTGTTATTCACCCTGTTAAAAACCTACAAGGACTCCGAAAAGTCAAGTTGGTACTTCCAGGAACAAACTTTTTCCCACCTGCAGTGCCCACATTTCGACACTTCGCTTGGTCGAACTCCCATCGGAGTCCTTGTATTTCTCCAAAACCCCATGGAATATGAAAACAGTTCGTTTAGTCGTTGATCATCATATTGATACTGGAATGTTGCAATCTCATTCACAACATTAAATGTACCATTCTTGCTGTCTTCCAAAACAGCGTCTGAAACTGCAAATGCGTCTTCTAGTGTATGCTTTTGTTTTAAATTCATGTATTGGACTTGTACGTTGGGTGAGATTGTGCCTTGAAGTGTTCTGGCTAAGAATTTGATTAGTTTTTCGAGGTCTCGGACTGTAAGTGAAGATTGCTGTTGTTGGGTTGGATCTGTTCGATGCGAGGTCGCTCTTATGAAATGCCTGAAACTGGAATCATTTAAAAAAACATCATTGTTGATCTGTGATGCCTGGTGATCCCGTTTTAAAAAGTACCGGTGTTCTGCAACAAGTCCGGCATCTTCTTCGATAGCAAACGGCTTGCCATTCGATATGGGTAAACCCTCTGGTGCCATCTGAAACTTGAAATGCTGTACCAATTCCTGGCTTATAGCGTAGTCAGGGTCCAGGCCTATTTTTTTATACAAGAATTCAAAATCAAAACGCCCATCTGTCAGGTTTCGCAATAGCTTATTGTATATCAAAACCTGGTGATAAGCAGATTCCAGTTCAGTTGGCCCTGGAAGGCTGCTATAATTCCGTGTTTTCGTATCAATTATAACCAGCAAATTGTTACTTCCATCGTTTTGATCTCCGCAAAACGGTGTTTGTGACTGAATTTGCACAAGATCAATAATTCCTGTGATTAATTGATCTTCATACTGGCCAAACAAGTACATTTCCCTTACAACGCTACGAGTAGCAAGTTGGTATAGAGCGTTAGCAGTTTTGTATAGTTTGAGAGCCCATTGTTCGGCTAGTTTATCTGTCACCGGAATAGTAATCTTGGGCCCTTGCACTTGGAACTCTAGTAAATCGTGAATAGTCGTACCTCGTGTCATACTTGGCGTGGTTTCTCTACTAACCCCTACAGCCAGATCATAAAAATATTTGGCTTCACAGTATTTGGTAGTCAAATCAGTAGCTGTTACCCTTTCACGTCGAAATGCTTCAATTAATGTCTTATTCAAGTGGTTCAAAGAACTTCCTGGTACGTTGTTTGCGGCTGCTATGTTCTTGTAATGCTGGTAATCTAATGGAAGTTTTCCGTTACTGTTTAAGAGTTGTGGGTCGATTCTTTGGCTAAACTTATCCAGGTCTGCAGGTGCAGAATCGTCAGTCTGGAGTCTAGGTATTTGTTGAATATCCTCTGATTCAATCTTATTCTGCCGTGTACTATCAGTTTCATCATGATGATAGTTTTGGAAAGGTACAGGGCCTGGTAAGGCCAGCTTCAAAACATGATGACTCTTATTTGAAAATGCCTGACTGATGTGTCTAGTACCTACAGCAGTTATCAACCAATGGCAGGATCCTCTAAGTTTTATATTCATTGTATGCTGTGTCTATCTGAAGAATGGTTTCTGTGTGGGCTGGAGCTATAACTTAAAAATCAGGCAAAGATCGCGATCCTGAAATCTTCTGTGCAATCAAACTGAAAACGACACAGGTTCCAAGAAAGCCAATGAGATTGAAAAACTACTCAAGGTGAAGAATGGATTAGATTGATGTTCTCCAATATGATAGCAATATCAATATTAACAGCAAACTTACAGCAGTTCGAGAATATTCACGTTCCTCTTCTTCTGTTCGAAAAGAGGCAAAGATTCGACGAAGATTAGGTAAAGCCTTGTAGCTAAGTATTAGCTGAGTGATACTTAAGAAATAAACCAGATCAAGTAATAATTTACCATATTATATTCCAATTTTGGAGGGCAAAAGGCTGTTAAGTCGTGGTTTGGATGTTGTCAAGTTGATGTGGAAGTGTAATTAAAAATTTGAGAAATGCGACCTAAATCAAACTCACTAATAATATGGCACTTCCTGGAATTGAACTACGGTCTCATAAAACACAAATAGCTACAGTGACCAAAAGGTACTTTGCCTCTCACTTTCTCTACACTCATGATCGGTATCGAGTTTCGCTGGCTTTACTCCAACGAATTGCGCATTGCACTTAAGCGACCAACTGAGGATTCTCACCCGTCAGCAAGCCCAATTTCTTGCAGCACAGCTCCCATAAGAGAGAGAGGTCGGACCGAAACCCTCACCCTCTCACTTTGCTTTCTGATGATGCTGCCCCACGTTTCCACGTAGCCCGTGTAGGAACACGGAACCCTCAAGGGAAGGTAGAGTATCTCAAAGAAATGTGTTTCACCGAATTTCCCACCTGCGTTAGGTATGTGAATCCCGGGTCAGACCCCGGACTCTTGAGTTTGCAGGTAAGCGCGATCGAGCAACAGAGAAAGCTTTGGAGGGGCAAAGTACCCAGAACTAAACAGAGGGTAACCCAACCGTGACGACTGGGCTATCACCGCAAATTCTAAATTTCAATTTTTTATGTCTCAATAGAGGAAATCAAGCGGAATATGAGTAAAAAAAGCGGAAGTTAGATGATTATATTATAATTATAATATGGCTCTCTAGAGTTTAATTGAAAGTCTTATTGTATTTATCAGGCACAATTATGATGGTGAAAGCTGTTCAATCCGAAATGACTTCACGAAGGTGCGTTCAACCTTCATCACGGCCTATTTTATTTACAAATTCTTTATTTAATTCAAGGAGACCAGGAGTGTAGCTTGAAGTTGCTACATAAAAGTTTATTATTATAAATTTGACTTTGAGAAACTATGCTCTCACAATAATTTGGAGATCGAAGAGATACAAGATGGGTGTTAGTTTGTAAGACAAGCATAGAGAGTCAATTTGGTCATGATGACGAGTATAAAGAGTGCAGGATAAAGCATTGGCAGACGTATAATGCTAAATCAATTCAAGGATACTTTGTGCTCTGTGTCGCTCAAAAATGGACTTTTCGTTCTGTTTCGAAGCACTGGGAAGGCATTTTAGTTGATGATTCTAGGTCGGTCTCTATAATGCTATCTTTACAATAGACAGCCTCGCTGTATAATTTAACTGATCCGCAAGGAGGGAATCACCGTGTCACAAGTAGAACTTCTAAGAAAAGGTTCCAAGAGCATTTAGTATTATGCAGAGGTTCACAGAACCCGAAATGGTATGAAAGGAATTGCAGTGAATATTATGCATTGGAACGTCTATCCTCAACTCTTCAGCATGAGGACTTAAAACTTTATACTCGATTTATTATTCAATTATTTTACCTTGTTCAATTTTCATTCTTTCATTGGCTGGATTTATGTTAACTTTCAAAGCTTGAAATGATGCTTTCTACGAGAAAATACTTTTGTACTGAGATCCCCGCTTTCTTGTATTCCACAGTGAGCATGCACTGAAGGAAGAACTCATATTAATTTAAGTAGTAAGGCACAACTTTTGAAAATTCTAAACTCGTTATATTCTCTATTCAGTACAATGTACATCAGGTTAGTTGTGCTTTTAAAAATGAATAAAAGCTGGCAGATTAATTTATCGTAATCTTGATATTTCCCCGAGAAACCCTTTGTATCGTTTCATCTGCTTTGGGTTTTCTGACGGTGCCTAATAGTAAAGCTAGGAATCAGGTCACGAACATGAAGATCTTATGTGATTGAAATTTGGAACACTGGCCTAGTAGTTGATCTAATAACCATTAAGGACTTATTTTATAGTTGCGCAAGATTCTTACTTTTGCATTCTTTTACTTTGGCTATATACTATACAACAATAGACCAATGAAAACGATTTATCAAGGAAAGTCATGAATGAGCAAGTAGAGTAGTTATGCTTATAGTGTACAGCCTTAATCAAAGAAGTATTAAACTATATCTTCGTTTTGTAACATTTATATCTCGGTCATGCAGGTCTAGAAGTAGGGAAGACCACTCTGCTATATAATTGCATAGAGCAATTCAAAACTTATAGCTGAATGAAAGAATCAGGCAAGGATCTGAAAAATGTCGTTTTTTCTGTACTTGGAAAAATAATAAGCTCATCAGTTCGCTTTTCTAAACAATATAGCTTTGGTTGTTGATACTATACGCTGTAAGTATCTATCAGGAATGTAAGCTATATTGCAACTGTATAAATTTACATTTATGTAGAAGTTAAATTTCAAGTATACGAATAGACTTCTAATGTATTTAAAAATAAAACAGAAAAAAGTAAAACATTTGAAAATCTAGATGGAGAAGCTTAATTTATGTTCTTGCTTAATGCAAACTTCTAGTAAAGAGAAAATGTTTCATCATATCTATATTTTGACTTTCTGCCATATATTTTTTCTTGGTTTTTACAAAAGTGCTTTGAAATTGGTGTTTAAGCAATTTCAAAGAATAGCGCATAACTTCTTAAATTTGATGCTGAGAAGTACATATTTCAGTGTAAACTGAAAAAAAAATAAGGCAATAATGATGTATATTAATGACATTGAGAATCCGTAGTAGATGAAGATGCAATTCTAATGCCTCCAAGCATAATCCATGGCTGATTATTTGTGCAATCCTCAACAAAAGTTGACTTACTAGGTGCATCCCTCAAGATACAAGTACTTGCCAATAGCAAGCGGTCTATAATTTGCTGATTGGTTTTCAATAAACAGAATTTTGATTCGATTTGTTGAATAAACATAGCTAAGTACTAGATTTGATCAAGTTAAACAATCTTCATTTGATTTAAAAAATAATAAAGAGATTCACTGAGTATACTTTAAGGGCTAGTTTTTGAATGAGAGCAAGTCGCAAAGATTGGAAATATAATACCTAGTGAAATACATATTTTCCTTAAATTATAATAAGATACCTTTTTCTGTTTTCAAATCAGCTATTAACTGAACATAAAGCAACACATTAATATGGATTCGACTGTGGAAGTTTGTGACATGCCTTCAACAAAAGTCTAAAAATACTACAAAGTTTTCACTTGATGATTCACATAACACTTTTTTCACTCTCGGTTTAATGCAATATGCATTTTGTTTTATAGAATTGATTCTACGACCTAAAGAATTTATCTCGTTTTTTAAAAAAAAAGAATCTGTACAAGGGTTGTACTCTGTAGTAAAATGAAACAACCAGTTTTAAACTTTCAGCAAAATTCTCGGGAAAAAGTTACTGCGTGTGGCTAGATCAAAGATTCAAAGGCTTTCTGCAAACTTGAGTTTCGTTTTTATGAGGTTTTCAGATGACTTAATATAGCTCTTCTGTGTGACATATCTAACTAAAAGACCCTGACTGGTAGCTTGTTGAATAGTCAGAAATGTAAATCTATAAAGTGATAACTTTATCTGATATTAAGTACGCTAAGTAGCCCATTCATAACTAGCTTTGTTAGAAATAGAACCTTTTAGAGTAACCCAGACAATAGGAAACAATGCTAAACAGGTTACCAAAAAAATCAAAATAAATAGTATACTATCACAAGAATCAATCTAAAATATTCAACAAACATGTTTGTAACACTTCTTCCTAAAATGAAAGCCGTGATGTAAAGGGAGGTTATTTGTCGAAAGTTCATACTGAGAGCCTCTTTTGAAAGATTACTAGCACTGCAGCTTTCTCATTCAATGCCAAATTCGTCAATATGATAACCTAGCTACACACTTTGTCTGTGTGACAATAGAACATGTCGCACAAAAGTGATCGAAAATTCGTACAATGCCAAGTCGTTAGCCTTGTTCGTGCAACTGCTGGCTGCCCCATACCGTTATACAAACTTTATACAGGCTCTTCTAAACTTTGTACCTGCCGCAGTTGAACAACATGTTTTAGTAATCACCGAAACCAAGGGTCTTGGATTTGAATTCAGACTTCAAACGGATTAGAGAAACAAAACCTTCTAGTGTCAAACAAAATCATGAGTTTTTTCGTTGCTTTCAAGATGCCGATTGGCTCTCACTTGACGACAAGCCTTCTTAGAAACAGATAGAGGGTCGAGAAGGTATAAAAGAGAATCATTTACCCCCATCAAGACTTTTTTTAATGCTTTCAATACAAGCTTTACATTCCCGTATTCCTCTTGAATCCACTCATCTCGACCTTCATTCAATACAATTCCACTATTTGAAAACAAACCTGAAATTTTAATTACCAATAATCATGGATTTAAAGGTCCTCAAAGGGGATATAAAACCCCAGATCAGGTCGAGAAATAGAACCAAATTTCTTCTCCTCACACTCTCTTCTATAATTCTCATTCTTCTTTCTTTGGCTCTGCTGGTTCCGGTTGCCTTTCCCTCTCTTTCTCCAATTTCCTCTTTGCATTCTCATTCCTTGATGCGTATCTCCTGTGCCAAACTCATAGGTGTGTACGCCAGCTTCATGGCCGCTGGCGGTCATGCACTTCCTAAAGCATATACTTCTACCATCACCACTACTGCCACCGCCACTTCAATTGCAACTGCAACTATCGCTGCCACTGCTGCTGCCACCGCCGTTGTCACTGCCAGTTCCGGCAATACTAGGGTTGATCAAGAAATCACTGGTCCTCTTTTGAATCTTGGTAATCCCGTTTATGAAATGGTGATTGGCGAACACACTTTCGAAACCTCTTGGGGACAGCCATTTGTTTCATCTTACAGCCCTCCATCTCAAGACTTCACTCATGTCCGAATCAAACTTGACGTATCCAGTAGTGGTACCCAGTATGATCGCTTAGCACGGCTTTTCGTTGGCGGTCACGAGATTTGGAGAACCTCCACTGCTGAACCGGCTGGTGAAAGCATGTCTTACTCTTACACCAAAGATGTCTCTCGCTACTCCTCTCTTTTTGAACTTCCTCAAGATATTGTGTTTGATCTTGGTAATACTGTCAATGGTCAATTGACAGGTGCATACAAAACCAAACTTACTATTCAGTTTTATGAGTCTTCTTCTAGTAACAGTAACAGCGGGTCTGTTTCTGATTCGTACTCCAACGGCAAGCATGCCAATAACATTATTCCCATTCGACCCAAAAGCAAATCTACTACTGAGGCTTTTTCATATAGCTTGCCTGATGAGCCCATTGACTTCCAAATTGATGCCTTGCCCAAAAACACCACTCGAGCTGTGCTTGATATTTTCGCATCTGGTAATGGCGATGATGAATTTTGGTACTTCAATATGCAACCTCAAAATGCACTTGCGTTCAAAGACGAAGGGTATGCACTTCCTAATAACTATCCTTCTCGACTCATTCAAGTTACAGTCGATGATGTGCCCTCTGGTATTGTTCTTCCTTATCCCGTTATTTTTTCAGGTGGCTTTTCTCCTGCTCTTTGGATCCCCAACACTGGTATCAAGGCCTTTGATGTACCATCCTACATTATTGATATCACTCCTCTTCTTCCCAAGCTATGGGCTGGTGCTTCCATCAAAATCGCCGTCACTAACGGGTTTGGTGGTGCCACAAATCACAACTGGTTTGTTAATGCCAACTTGCTGACTTGGCAGACCGAGGGTGTCGAGGGCTCTGGTGAAACCCTTACAGGCGTCAACCATAATGACACCAATACATTTACCAGCTCTGGAACTGATTCCATCATTGAGCTTCTTTCCATTGTCCGTGATGTTTCTTCTCAAGCCATTCTCAAGTTCACCTCAGACTCTAACAGTGAGGAGTTTTTTGTGAAATCCTCCCAAACACTTTCTTTTACCAACACCAAGAATTTTTACAACAAAGGAACGGCTAGACAGGTCTCCCAAGTTTCTAGCGGTTACAATAGTCTTCTCGTGACTAGCTCTGGCACTGATCTCAGCTCTTACCGCAATGGCCAAATTGATTCTGACTCACTTCCTAGCCAATTTTCGGCTGTAGTTGGTGGTTCTGATTCTGACTCCAACTTGAAGGTCGTTTCTGAGTGGTCTTACCTCTATCCTCTTGGCATCAATGACATTAATATTGATGGTGCTTCTCGTCCTTATCAAATTGACATTAATCATGGATACGGTTACGATGATGGCACTTTGGAGGTTTGGACTCGCCAAAACGTTTCTGGCTACACTGAGCGAGAAGGCAACACCGCTGTATCTAATAACGCTCGTTCTGATCAATACTATATTCAAAAGCTGACCCAAACTGATGGATCTCAATCTACATTTGACCGCTATGTTGCAGCTGAACGTGCTTCTATTGTCAGTGATACTTCTGGTTCTCCTAGTGTCAATAACGTTGCTGATTATGGACGCTCCGACCCTCTTACCAGTCTTGTTTCTTATGCTGCTTATGTCGCCAATACCAACAAGAACAATAAAGCAGCCGTGGTAGCCGCCATCAAGGATATTTTCAATAGTGCAATGCCTGCAGTTGTTCAAACTACTACTCAGATGGAAAAACGTGGGCCATTTAAGAAGGCTCTCCATGCTTGGGCTGGAAAGGTTCATAAACCACATTTCTATGCAGTTAAAGTTGCTGGTACTAAGGAGAAGAGAACCTTTTTGTTATTGAAGAAGCTTGCCTGGCTCAAATTTTGGCACAAGGGCTGGGGCGGATATTCTCATGGTTCTTCCCACGGTTCTTCATGCAAAACTGGATGCAAGGTTAAGAGATTCTTCTTGCTCAAAAAGATTGCCTGGCTTAAGTCGTGGCACAAGGGCTGGGGTGGATATTCTCATGCCTCTTCCCACGGTTCTTCATGTAAAACTGGATGCAAGGTAAAGAGGTTCTTTTTACTCAAGAAGATTGCATGGGCCAAATCATGGCACAAGGGTTATTCCCATGGTAAATGTGGATATCGATGCCGACTTAATAAGAGAGGCTTGCTGTTATGGAAGAAATTGGCTTTCCTTAAGGCCTTGAAGAGCAAGATTTTCCACACAAACACCTCTACATGTACTACTTGTGTAACTCCCCCTACTTGCTATACTTGCGGCGGTTCTCAGGAAACTACTGTGCCTGAAGAAACCACTGTTCCTGAGGAAACCACTGTACCTGTTGAATCAACAACCCCTTGTGACAATTGTGTTCCTGAAGAAACTACTACTTGTGAAGCTTGTGTCACTGAAGAGACTACTGCTCCAACTCCTTCTATTGTTACAGAGTATCTAACAAGTTCTTATGTAGCCACTACAGTTACTGAGTACTCGACTGATCAATCTTTACATACGAATTGTGTTGAATCTGGTCATAGCTGTGGCTCTAGTGAGTCTTCTGGCTCTGGTGAGTCCTCTGGCTCTGGTGAATCTTCTGGATCTGGAGAAAGTTCTGGCTCTGGAGAAAGTTCTGGTTCTGGAGAAAGCTCATCTTCAGGTTCAACTTCAAGCTCTGGTGAAAGTTCTTCGTCTGGTTCAACTTCTAGCTCTGGTGAAAGTTCTTCATCTGGTTCAACTTCTAGCTCTGGTGAAAGCTCCTCATCTGGCTCTACTTCCAACTCTGGGGAGTCCTCAGGCTCTGGTGAATCCTCAGGCTCTGGTGAATCCTCAGGCTCTGGTGAGTCCTCTGGCCATGGAGAAACAGAAGCTACAAGTACTATAGTAACTGGTTCAACTTCCAGCACTGCTGAAGTCGTCTGCAAAACATCTTGTGAAGTTTCTGGCTCTGGTGAAAGTTCTGGCTCTGGTGAAAGTTCTGGCTCTGGTGAAAACTCAAGCTCTGGCGAAAACTCAAGCTCTGGTGGAAGTTCTTCATCTGGCTCAGCGTCTAGCTCTGGTGAGCAGTCTTCTTCTGGTTCCACGTCCAGCTCTGGCCAAAGTTCTTCGTCCGGTTCTACGTCCAGCTCTGGACAAAGCTCATCTTCTGGTTCTACATCTAGCTCCGGCCAAAGCTCCTGGTCTGGTTCTACTTCAAGTTCTGGACAAAGCTCATCGTCTGGTTCTACGTCTAGCTCTGGCCAGAGTTCTTCTTCTGGTTCTACATCTAGCTCTGGTGAAAACTCATCTTCTGGCTCAACCTCTGGCTCTGGTAAGGGCTCATCCTCTGGGTCGTCGTCTAAATCTGGTGAAAGCTCTGGTACAAAATCCAGTTCAGAAAAATATTCTATGGTCAAGAGAGGATTGGATCTTATTGAGTCACTTGTAGGAAACAGGGTGGGCGCGCTGCAGCTAGGATGGAGCCGGGGTAGTAGTTGCTGGACATGTCGTGCAAGCTGTACCACATGTACTGGCGGTTATACTTACATTGAGGCAGCGGCTGCAAAACACTCAAAACGGTCAGCTAAAATTAGTTCATCATTGAGTGGTGGCAATGGAGGCCTGGTTCGTGTTCCTTTCCATCATCGCCGAGATGAGATGACTGCATTTGATGGTGTTGATGATGATGGTGATGATGATGTGGCTCCTTCTTCGAAATCTAATGGGACGTTCGTGGACAATGTGACACCTAGCAGTCCCGAGAAGCGGGGTCAGTTAGTATCTAAGATTAGCATCAAGTCATTGTTTGGACATGAATTATTGAAGATGAACATCTAAGGAAGTGTGCTTTTATTATTATTTTATTAGATTAAGTATGATTATTATCTCAAGTATTAATTTGCAGGCAAAATTAAATTGAAAACTCATTCTGACATTAAAATTATTATTACCATTATTTCCATCATTATTGCCATTATAATTTGTATTATTATAATTATTTTCCTTCAATCATAATTAAAAGAGAGTAGATTACCTTGTATATATTTATTTTTAATTTACCACTGTGAAAAAGAAAGTTTATTATCGTATCTGGCAACCAATCCAAGAGTTAGGTCCAACTAATATATACCCAGTATTGATATATTAATTGATTAGTTTTGTGATAATCAGAGCTAAAACCTACTTAACCTGGATAATGAGCAGCATCAAGAAACCAATTGACGAAGGAGAACAAAATTGGTTTTAAATTGAACAAAATATATTTTATAAAAAAAATAAAAAGCGAAAAGCGAAAAGCGAAATGAAGATTTACAGGTCTGAAAGCGACGACGATACTTCTGGGGGAGGAGATGGAAGGAGTTTATGACTTTAAAATTACCAAGAGAGTTTCACAAAAAAGGTGGCATTTCATGAATTGATATAGAACTAGATAGTGTATTGAATGTGAATTCTATACGCTATGGTATTTGGATTTCTATACGTTATGGTATTTTCCAAATGGTATAAATAGAACTAGTGGGTTCATAAAACGAGGTTAAGAGATTTCTAAAATGTATTGCAATTAATTACAATTAATTTCAGTTCCAACTGTTTGGAATGGCAGATTTGGTTGACCAGAAAGTCTTCTTTTTAATTTAGGCGAGATTTGGTGGGTCTTTTCAAACTTTTTACGGACTGTTACGACTTTTTATTTTTATTTTGAGGGACAAAATGAATGGGACACAAAAAATATGGGACACAATTTAATGGGACACAATTTAATGGGACACAATTTAATGGGACCTAAATATCTCTGAATACTCACTCAATACTCTGTTTATTATAAAAGTTTTTATGGTCTAAGTTGAAAAGTGAAATCTAACCTAAAACTGAAATGAAATGAAAAAAAATGAACTAGATTTGTTTGGTCTAACTGGTTATGGAATGACCCTTTTAGGCCTGAATATCTCTCTCTAAACGCAAAGTTTAACACTTTTCACTGCGCTCAATTCGAGACATTGAATTCACATTTCTTCACCAGTCGAACGTTAAAAACTCTTACAAGACTGAGCAAGTGAAAGAATTCTAAAGAACTCCAGACGCGTAGAGGAGTAGAAACATGAAGAGTAAATAAACAAACACCACCACCATCCATGCGCTCTTCAACAGTTCACTAAAAATATGTGGGGACGGTTGCACCTTGTTTTGACTGAGGATGCTGCTTATTCTGCAATGCAAATAAATCATATTATGGTTAGAACATACAAAAAAAAATAAAATGTTAAAACTCTTTCTTTTTCTCTCTTGAATTAAAAAAAAAATATTAATTACCTAGAACAACATCGACTAGATGCTATACATGTTTATGTTTCAAAGTTACGGTTTAGATTATATCGTAGCAGCTGAAATATTAAGGGCGACATCAGATCATTATGCTGTTGGACTACAAACCACCGAGGGCACCCTAGTAGTGCTCCTCATGGGGTTGTTGGCTTCAGCTTTGAGCACAAACACTCAGACCCACAAAGGTCATGCGTAGAAGGGGAGGGGACGATATCTAATTAAAGGTTTGGTTCAAGATTTCAGATTCACCTTGTAAATGAAAGATTTAGAAAAAAGCGAGCACCAGAGTGAAGAATTCAAGTACAGTGATTAGAAGCACAGCTCAAGTGAAGCACAGATATAATGAAGCACAGCTATAAGAAGCACAGAGAAAAATGAAAACACAGAATGCTAAGAAGGAATCATGGCAGCACGGACTGCGCTCAGTGTTATTATTTCCCCAATGCGACGCTGTGCACCAATAATTATTCACCATCGAGTTGAAGCTATTCACATATTGAGAGTATTACGTCCTGCGCAGCGTTCCCACTTGATAACTTAAAAGCAATGTCTTAACTGAGTAGAGATTCGAATGTGAAAATATCTTCTGTACGCTTGGATTACGGTTCTGAGTGATAAAATTTCACAAATAAAAGCAAAAGGCTGGTGCTAGAAAATGTCTTTAGGACAACGACGTCCAAAGAAGCTGAACAATGTTCTACAGGAAGCTTAGTGCAAAGCCAGGTTAAGCTATTCTCTTGCCTGTTATGATTGACTGCGAATTAACCATTCCGCTTATAAATACCCTTTAACTACGACTCTATTTTCGAATTGTCTTGTACCATAATTCTAAACTAAAGAAATATTTAAAATATTAATCATTAAATTCATAACTTAGGAATATGGAAAAAAAGTAAACAAGCCCATGAAAAGAGTCTAAGAAAAAAGAAATTTAAAGTAAAAAATATGTATAAACCTTGAGATAAATAAATAAATAAATCAAAGATACGAAAAAAATAAATAAAATACAAAATTTTTGAACGGAAAATTGTGAGCATAAACAATACATGTAGAAAAAGGTTAAGGTGGTGTGGAAGGTTTTTGTGACGCTAACTATTAACATACTTTTTCTCAGGACTGTTTTTATTCCTAAATTTATCATTTAATTCTTTTACGTTTTTACTTTCTTCCTCTTATTATATCGTTCAAAGCTTTTTTCTTCTTCTTCTTCTTCATTGTTGTTCACCTTTTCAACGCTCTCTACGTCCTCTGTTATATACCATGATGTCCTCTCCGTCTCTGTCAGAGACTTTCAATCAACTTCACCAAAACAAAGTCAAGCCGTCACAGTTTCCCATGCCCTCCTCGGCAAAGGACAAAGGGAGATTTAGTTCCTTAAATTCAAATTCTCCAACAATGATTCCCACTAGCGTCAGGCACGACAGTAGTGGTAACACTAATAATAAGGACCCCAGGACCGACATCTTCAACAATCACAACATAAACACCAACAAAGTTAACAGTAATAGTAATAGTCGATATATTCAGCAATATCTCGTCAATCTGCTGCCGCCTGGCTCTTCAATGTCATCTTCATCTTCCCCATCACTACCATCATCCTCCTATAATTCAACCACTAAAAATTCTCAAGATTACCTCGCGCCAAGCTCAGCTGCTTCACACTTCCTTTCCAAATCAAACCCATCATCCTCTTCCACTAGCCCAATGACTGCCAGGTATAATATCGAAATGAAATCCCCTTCAGGTTCAGCTGTACATCCTGCTATGCCAACAAGCGCCTCCTCTAATTTCAGCAATGGCAATCAGCGACCAGGGAAACCCGCATATCAAAACAACCAGCCCGAGTCAACTGCGACAGTGCCAGAGCCCAAAGTCGAAATTAAGTCAAAATCAAGGTACTTGAAAAAAGCTTTACTGGATAAAGATCTGCCTCCCTTGCCTTGTCCACCTGGTCCTAGCAAGCATAAGGAAAGAGCCCCCCTAGGCCCAACTTCGGCATCAGTACCTGCAAGATATATTGGCACGAAGCAATTTAGAGAACTGGTAAGTACTTTTTATTACTCTCTTCTTTCATCCCCTGTTTATTTTTATTTTTATTTTTTGGACTGTTATGCTTTGGGATTATTTTGACCTTGCCAAATGGTTGGATCTATTTCCATTTTTGTTGTTTGTTTGGTGCCTGAATTTGTAAACTTTAATATGGTCATGTTTGCTCTGGCCATATATTTCCCCAGACAATTATTATTGAAGAAGCTTAAAAAAGACTTTTCTTGATGAAAGCAATGCTAACTCCATGTACTAGAATAACCAAGGCTATTATAGCGACAACGAAGGGGACAGTTCTGAGTTTGACAGTGAAAGCGATGCCGACCTGGAGGAGTTGACTGGGCCTTTCACTTACAACAACAACCTCAGTAATACGGATATTCCAGCGACTTTTGATCTAGAACTCGGAGAACTAACGGCTGGCACGTATTCTGCGAAATCCGCTGAAGAGCTCGTTCGGTTATCCTTGGAACAGGAATCCGAGACTTCTTTTCAATTTTCCCCTTTGCTGTCCGATCTTCACTGCAAGCACCAAATTCCTCAAGATCTACACGAGGCTTCAAAACCAGCAGTAGCACCAGCAGCGGCTTTAGTCGAGCAAACGGCAACCACAAAAGTTTCAATAAATCAGGGCCTCGGCTATAAACAATCTCACGTCCAATCTTTAGCGATTCATTCTTCTCATAAACAACCTTCAGCTTCTGCGTCCCTTGCTCATAAAGCTGCCACCTCCTCTCTCAAATCACAAAAACGAGCTTCATGGCATAAACCTTCTGCCTCCTTACCAAACGCCCTTCCCTCACAAGACAGCATGGACGTTCCTCCTTTACCTCTTAAATCTGTCAACTCTTTCCAAAACCTTCGTTTGCGTTTCTCGTCCAAGCCAACTGACATAGCTGTGCCATTGAGCCCCACCAACCTCCAGGAATTAAATCTTATGGAAGACAATCATCAGCAGGATTATATGGCTGCTCCTCCTCTGCCTTCGGCGCCTTTCTCGATTCCTTCGCGTTCATTTCCTTTGCCGTCTCCTTTACCAGTCGACAAACCTCCAAAACGACCTACCACGTCACCACCTCCGTTGTTTCCACTGAAAACGGCCCCTCATGTTTCTTTGATGAATTTTCCTTCTTCTACTTCCAGGGGCGTATCTCAACTCCCCAGCTCCAATACTGCTTCAATGCGGTTTTCAAAGTTGGCGAGACAGTCTTTCAAAGCTAGAGAAGAGCTAGCAGATGTTCGTAAAAGTCATTTTCAAGCTTCTTCAAAGGCTAAACCTGTCACCATTGACGTTCAGAAGGCTAATGAACCTTTCCTGGCAGCATACTCTGTCAATCGCCCAGTTTTGAGAAAAGCAAAGTCCCAGGCCTTGCTTACACGCTCTCCTGCTAGTGTAAACTATAATACGTATTCGGATTTGTCAAACCATAATCACCCCTCGCCATCCTCGTCTACTTTTGGGATCATTAACCAGGCCAGAAACATGAACTCTAACTTTCACTTGACCTCCCCTGACCTAATCAATGAACAACAGTTTACGACAACGCCGCAAAATTACCAGCAACTCCACCACTTTCAGGGCACTCCATCTCCTGCTCAGCTGTCCAACTCTGATCCCGAATTAGACCAGTCTGTATCTAATCGCTCAAAACGGCATAGTATAACTAGTTATGTTCCAGTTTCAGTCAGCTCATCTTCTCCGTTCCATGCTTACTCGTCTCCTACTGAACTTACTTCCATTTCACCCTTTCAAAACCCAGCCTCTTCTACTGTCTCTTCTAATACTGCTGTTTCTCCTTTTGCTGAAAAACCCTCAGATAACCCAAACAAGGGTTCCATGCAGTCAAATGTAACCCACGACCACGCTAAGCAGCTTTCATCCGCTGCTGCTTCTTCTGCGCGTTACTCGCACTCTTCTTCCCCAGGTAAAAAGCCCAGGAGTCTCCACAAGGCAGAAGCTTCTGATGCCTCCCAGGACAACCCACTTTTCGATACCGTCTCGTTGAGGTCAAAGCCAAGCAATAAACATAGGTCTGATCATAATAACCACCTCCGAGGTAAGATTATTTTCCCTTGTCTTCCGATATTAATTTTTTGTTTGTTTGTTTTGATTTTAGTGCAAAAATTTTTGCACTGTTTTCGGATACCCTTTTTTATTTTTTATTTTCTTAAATCTCCACCAATCCATTTTTTTTTTCTTTTGACACGAATTCTATTTCTTTTTTCTATTTTTCTTTTACTAATTATCTCTAGAAAACACAATGTATCATGAAGAATCCGATGTGATGACTAGAGATGTATCTGATCCTAAAGTTCAAAAGCGGATCAGAACCAAATACAATCTTATTCGAGAACTCGTCAAGACCGAGGAGACATTTAGTACTGACATTGGAGTGGTGGTGGACATGTATAGCCGTCGTCTGATGAAGAAACCATATTGCAATTATGTTAGTAGTCGAGATGTGCAGGCACTATTCACCAATCTAGATCAGGTCCTGTTGCTCTCAAGGAGATTTGTTGCACACCTGCGAGAATGTATCCCTTCATACATTCTCAACGAGTGCGATCTCACACCTCCTGTCGAAAACGAGTCCTCGAAAAACAAGATTGTATTGGAAGACATCGAGTCATATATTGGCCAGGTTATTTTAGAGTACATCCCTAGTCTTGAGATGACTTACAAAGTGTACTGCGCTCAGAGCCAATTTCAGTTAAACACGTTTTATAGAATCAACACTCAGGGATGTCCTATGATAGATAAATGGTTATTGGAATGCCGCAATGCTTCCAAATCCATGACCCAGGCATGGACGCTCGATGCGTTACTCATTAAGCCTGTTCAGCGTCTCATGAAATACCCCTTGCTACTCAACAGTATGCTGGAAGTGACATCCCCTGAGCATCTCGATTATGCGGTTCTTGAAGAGGCCTTGAATCAAATGCAGGATACAGCAAATCGAATCAATTCAATTGAGAGCGAGACTTTTTTCATGGACTATTTAGACTCTCCTTTTAAGACTGCATCAGATGCAGAAGACCGCACTGCCACCATAGATACGAATCCTGAGTCAACATTAACTGACGGGCCTACAGATTACAACACAGCCATGTCACAACTGAAAGACAATCCGCATAGCGATAATGAGCTGGAAATCCTTTTGGTTCAATTTGATCGCAAACAACGACATGTTAAAAATCTCATCAAATATCTGCGTGGAAGTGTGACGCAAGTTCAAAAGCACTTTGACACCAATAGCGCGCTGGCACACGCATGGGTCAATTGGAGCTCAGCAACAGATGACGCCGAAAACTTGGTTCGCAACAAGAAAAACAAGATATATAGACGGTTTGCAATGTTTTCATTACCATTTACTACATCATCTTCGGCCCACGTGTCGACCAACCGGTTACAACAACGTGTTGAGGATTTCGTTATTGATCCTCTTCAAGATACTTGGATGTGCTACTATAATACGGGTAATGTTATCAACAGGAGAGAAAAGCTACATTCATCTTACAGCAAGTACGTGGCGTCCAAGGCAGCTAGTGCTTCTACAAATGAAGAGATGCAACTCGATCCTATTACTCTCAGCAATGCGGACAAATTCATAAAACTACACAACCAGCTCAAGATGGAGCTGCCGGAACTATTCAGTATGACTGAGGACATTATTGATAGTTGTTTGGTTAGATTTTTAGTCATCCAGCGAGACTGGTTCCGTGTTGCAGTGGACTCTACATCCAATGTATTTGGTCTCACACTTGCAGATATTAGAAGATCATCCGTTGAAGACGAAGACCCCATTGTAGCAACATTTCATCGGGGCCAATCGAAAACGGCTCGGCAAACAATTGATGAAGATTTAACAATGTGTCACACTAGACTCAATAGTAGCATTTCGGCAATTTCTTCCAATGGAAGCGGAGTCTCAGCAGTTATGGAGCATAGTTCAGGAAGTTCAATCTCGTCAGAAACCAGTAGCCATTTTGATGCAGCGGCCGGTACCGGAAGTCATAATGCTTGCTCTTCTTTGTCTAGCACAGAAGACAGTGCAAAGTTTTATGAGCCTTCACCAAAGGTAGAAAATGAGACAGTGAAAACCCCACCTGATGATGATAGTACATGGGAAGGTCGCACTGCCATTGAGTCTACAGTTTCAGCAACACCTACACTTAGCTCTTCAGCGTCATATTCCCTTTTCCCCACTACCAGTAGTAACAACAGTCTTACCCATCATCAACATCACCAAGAAATCAGCGCACCAGATCCCGAGCCGCCAAAATCGACAACAGGCCCAATTTCCGTACGCAAGTCTGTACGCCGCCGCAGTAGTTTATTGACATTATCGGGGTGGCAAAAGGTAAGCAGGGGTCTTAATTCCAATGGCCGAAGTGCTCATGTGAACAATGGCGGTTCCAAGTCGAGTAATCGGCTTTCAATTATGAACGAAGTATAAAATTGATGAAACTTTTGCTTTGTTGATTTTACTTTGGTTTTAATTTGAAATTTTTTTTTGTGTCAAATTTGTTTTTTATTCTCTTCATAATGCGCGGTGTCTATGTTTTACCTTATTTTTTGTCAGTTCTTTTTTTGTCTAATTTTCCTGTTCATCACTTGTTATTTATTTATTTATTTATTCATACATTCATTCATTCATATAATTCATTCTCATAGTATATCATATACTCATACATTTATCAAATCATTGTATATATTCAGCATTTCATTTTCCTGTAATTTTTATATTGAAACCAAAATGAATCAGATTTTGATGCTTTGTTCTCGAGTAGATCAGTTTGTATAAAGAACTAGTACAAGAAAAAAAAAGTATCATGTTACAAACAAAAGCCTATTATAATTTATGACAGTTATGAATTATAAAAAAAGTCTAATTTCTGAAAAGAGAAGGAGGTATACACCATACAATTAACAAGAAGTTTTAATTAATTAATTAATTAATTAATATGAAAATTGGTAGGAATTGTGTAAACAATAAATACAGCTGAATTGATTTTGTTAATTAAACATAAATTGAATAATTGAATAAGAAATAAAAAGAACCAAATTTAAAATAAAAAAATTAAAACAATCCATTTTATATTTCAGTATCAATCAATCAATCAAAATTTAAAGTAAGCTTTGTGTTTTTTAGGCTAAATCAAAAATACCACTAGACTCGGTTTAGTTTTTAAGAAAAGCTTTAGCTTTTTATTCAATTCAAATTTTCCATGTATATGAAAAGGTTTTGTAATTGTCAAAGTTCAAAAAAATAAAAAAGCCAATTAAAAAATTAATGTTTAAAAAAAATATAATCTAGTTTATTTTATATTAAAAAAGGTCAGTTCAAAGGTCGAAACGACTGAAAGTTGACTTTGAATTGATTAATGTTTGATCTTGCGCGTGTTATTCATATTCTTTATAATTTTATTTTCAAAATTCCACTTTTCATAGATACTTAGGAGTATCATCTATAATCCGGTTCAAGCTTCGGTTCTCTCGTTTTCTCTTTCGTTATTTGTAATTTTGATACTAATTCATAATTTATTCAATTAATAAAGATAAATTCGTTTGAAGAAAGATATCAAACCAATAAAGCACACAAATGTAGTTCAAATTTAGTGTATGTAACGTTTTTTCATTTCTTAATTCCCTTATTAAATCTCTAATCCCTTATTCCTCCATAAACCAATTTCATCTTGTTCAATTGGTTTTTGAAAAAAAAAAAAAATCTCTTATAGTAAATCACCAACCATCCTTCACTATAACCGTTCATGTACAAATTAAGTCTGTTTTGATCTTAGTCTACTGCTAAGAACCCGACTAGCAGATGTCAAAACTTAAATCTCGAGGAAGAGGAGAAGGGGAGAATCCTTGTTTCCAGGTCGTCTCCGCATTATTGGCTGCATGTACCTTACTTTTCCAGCTCCCCCCTTTTCGATTTTCAATTTAGTTTTTTATATTTTATAGTATAAGGTATAAGATTAGAGGACATAACAAAGGGGGGTTAAAGATAATTCAAAGTTTAAGATACTTTATTAGTGCATTTGTTTTCAAATGATTTAGACGCTTTTGTGTGCAGTACTGTGATTTCAAAGAAAAAAAAATGCATATATATAACCAATAATTGAATAGATTTCATAGGCTAAGAGTTTGTAACATGAACTATAGGTTCAGCCATGTCTTTTTACACTATTATTAATTGCACTTTACATGTGCATTGAGATAGAAACTCACCTTTCAAAAGTTGAATTGAAGCATATATCTTGCTCATCCCATTGGGTTTACAAGATATAATTTGTCATTTAGTAGTTTAGAATATGAATATCACTTTTAGTTACTTATGCATCAAAGAACAATCAATAAATGTATCTTCTAATTGATTCAGGTATCTAACTGAAGTATATCCGAGTCAAATAAAAAAGTAGATGTACATGGTTCCTGCTATGCCTTGAAGCCAGTGTTTTAAAATCAAATTTCACACAGCCTTCAATGCTGCCATACTTATTTGGCCTGAATCAAGGCCCTCAGTTAAATCTCAGAAAAGCTATGCATTTCAAAGTCCTAGACACAATTTCAACGTACCTACGTTTAGACTGTCCCCCCTTTTACAAGGAAGACTTTAAGGAGAGTAGTCTAAACTACATGTTTGTTTTTCATTAGTGTAGAAATGGTTATAATTGAATTTTTGATTTATCGAAAATAATATTTCTTGTGAAATAAAGAACAAACTGATGGGTGCAAACCCCCGATTACACTATGAGATGGAGTACAGGTATCCTGGCCAAGAACAAAGCAGATAGAGCCTATACTTGAACAGTTCAATTGCTCAGAGAAATCTTAGGACAAGAATCGGACAGCAATATCTATATTTAGAGATGAAGACGGAAGAATTTGGAGGAATTGAAGCGGACAACTTAACTCACCTGTTTGAAGTTATATAAAAGTTTGACCAAAACAAATCTACTAGATCTGAGACATGGCAAGATCAAGAGGCATACAGTAAAATTTATTGGCCTAAAGGAATTGGCCAGGATTTCTTCATGAGCTAATGTAAATGACTGGTTTTATTAGTTTTCTTTTGTTTTGCATTTCAGACTCGGGCTCAAGTTCTAACTTTGGTGTTTAGTTAATACATGGTTGATTTAAGGATGCTGTATCTTTTTGTACTTGACATGTTTTACGCTACTTTACAAGTTGAAGCCTTTAGTTTTGAATTCTTTGGGTTCTAAACTATTGATGATCCAGTAATAAATAGGATTGAACTGGTACTACAAGATCTTTTGTCATAACCCGATATACATTAAGACAGTGCCATCCAGAATTGAAAAAAAGATAAATCAATCACAAATATAACAAATCAAATCAATCGATCAACAAAGCGACAAGTAAAGTTAGATAACAATTACCAAAATTAAACTAGAATAAGACAATAATAAAAAATAAAAATAGAATGAAGATGGGCTGAAATTAGACAAAAAAATATAACAGAAATATAAATAAATGTATCTAGTATAAGGACACGAATAAAGATATAAATAAAAAATAAAACTAGAATCATATAGAGGCATAATACAATAAACATCAGAATAAGTCAGATTACAAGTCAGAATTGACATTAAAATTAAATCAAAAAAAAACTTATAATACAATAATACAATACTTAAGACTAGACATACACAATATTTAAATAATACATAAGAAAGCCCATAATAAATAAAAAGAATTAAAAATAAAAGAATTAAAGAGGTCAAGCGAAATATAAGAAAAGCAGCATGTGGAAAAAACGAGCAAGATAGATAAGAAATGAATAAGAAATATAAATATCGAAAGAAAAAAAAGAATATAGCCAAGTATCACAAATAAATAAAATAAATAAAAAACCATTTCACAAAAAAAATATTGTTCAATCCAAAATAAATAAATAAATAAATAAAAAATAAATAAAGATAAATAGAAATAAATAAATATAAAATAAATAATCAAATAAATTAATTAACCAGCCAATAACCATAAAAAAAAAATACAAATATAAATTTGTATATCCTCTTTTTTTTTTTTTTTTTTTTTTTTTTTTTTTTTTTTGCTTTTTCCATTTCGTTGTTCGTATTTCGTTTTTCTTTTTTCTTTTTTGGTTTTAGGTTTTTGTTTTTTTTGTTTTTGTTTTTTTTAAGTAGCATGGGCTGGATAATATACAGGCGCAGAGTTTGAATTAAAAAGCGCATAGGATGAATTTGAAGTCGGAGAATATGAATGTGATTGAGGTGGTTCAGTTGTAGATGGTAGTACCTGCTGCTGCTGATGTTGCGACTGAGAGGGCTGTTGCGGCTGTGGTTGGGTACTACTACCGTTATTACTGGTACCTATTGGCTCAAGTCCTCTTGAACGCGACTGCCCTGGACTACTACCACTGGTGGCAGTGGCGCTGGTGCCGGTGTTGGCATTGTTGTAAATGGAAAAATAATTGTTGGAGGAAGGAAACGTACTAGATGATGATCCTGGATTACCAACACTACCTGGGCCAGTTGGAGTAGAAGAAGAAGAAGTTGTCGAGTGCGCACTCAAAAGAGATGAAAATGTGTTGCCCGAACTCAAATTTGAGCCATATGGATTTGAGCCCACTCCTGTAGCAGACGGCTCAGCATTGCCGTTAGTGTTGGCACTATTATTGCTATTGCTATTGTTGAGAGCTCCACCAGGTTGCGAAGAGGAATATGGATTGAACGTAAACAGAGAATTGTTTGGCATGTTTGTCGAATTGGTAGATGTCATTCCCCGTACGTTGCTTGAATACGAAGGGACATGGCTTTGGTTCATACCATATTGACCAATTCCCATTGCACCATAGTAACCTCCTGTAGAATTGTAAGTCTGGTGAGACGATGGTGCACTTCCACTTAACAAATTAGAAGTAGGCGGGAAGGACATTGCACCACTACCAAAACTAAACGAGTTTCGCTGCGCACTGATACCTGAAGGTAGCCGACCATCTAGTGAATCTGGAGGACCTCCAATCGACGTTGAAGAAGATGTTGAGTTACTGCGGGACATGGTTGAGATACTAGTACCAGCCCGGGATCCTTGACTATCAGTCCTTGGTTTCTGCGGAAGCGTAAATTTGTTCATATACGGAGAGTGCTGAGACATGGGACTAGTTAACATCATGGAAGACTGGCCAACTGAGTTGCTTGGGCTATTTGGAACCATTTGAGAATTAGGAAGCGTCATAGGATCAACAACAGTCGAAATGGATGTAAGCTGAGTAGTTGGTTGTGAAGACCTTTGTGATATCATATCTTTGTACTCTGCTAGGAACTGCATATAACGAACACTTGAATCGGGTCGTTGTTCCTCAAAGTTTAGCAACAGTTTGACAGCCCGATCAGCATCCCGTTGGGTAACAGGAGCTATCACGTAGATCGGATCATCTCCTAGATCAGTTTCAGTTTCAAAAAATTGAGCTGTGCTAAGTTCGATAAAGTCATCCACATTTTCTAAAACAACCTCTTCTGCGGGGTAAATGTAATATTCAGCGTTAAGTACTTCTGTCACATCGCCCATGAAGTCAAGAGAAGCCGTGGTGGCGCGAATTGATTGAGTTAGCCGAGAGATTTCGCGAAGAACGCCTTGAGAAATGACTGAGGCTGATCTTGACATGTCAGAAGAAGCTGAAGGTGACTCGGTGCCGAGTATCATGGCCATAGGGTACGCAGATGTAGGTGAAGTGTCATTCATGGTATCTTTTACCTCGCCCATCAAAGTAGAGCGGGACCAGGCTTGGGTAATGGTCGACTGGTTCAAGTCCATCATCCATGCCTTTTGAATCCAATAAAGCGAAGTATACAAATTGATTGCACGTTGAGGATCATCGATTTGATCAATGTACTGAACATCTTGAGAAATGCCCCGAGGGTCAAAATCCATAAAGCTGCGCACATTGGCAACTGGAGATGGAAGTAACCCCTCAAGATCGCCTTGCTGATAGAATTCGGAAATAAAAGACAACAAAGTTTTCCTATACAAAGCTTTAAAGTTTTGAAAAATTCCCAATTCGAACGGGCTGGACATGGACGACACGTTTGCAGGAAGAAAAATTATTTCAGTATTGCGGAGAGTGTACATGTCAGAAAGGTTTGTGCAAGCGACTTCATGAGATTTGTGAGGATCCAAAATCAACAACACGGGTCTGTCAATCATTCCATCGAACCATTTGATCCAGGCGCGCCACTCCGAGACCGTCATCCAAGCCAGCCGGTTACTGGAATACAAGCAATTAAGCGATTTGATGTCGTTTCCAGGCGCATGGAAAGAGCGGGGAGACGAGTAATGTCCAACAACATAAGGGGGCAACCGCTGAGATCCTGAAGCATTGCAGCTGAGGGCCACGGTAATTCGTTCCTTACAGTCAATTCTTGACTGGGACGAGAGTTCTTGGAGCTGAGTGGCATTGGGTACAAGGCGCCAAAAGAGTTCAGTTTCGGACATTGTAAATATATCATTTTGGGAGTAGGCCATGATGCGCATACGAATGCTCTCAATGGTACGCTGGCTGGGAGAATCAGTAATATGATGGGTAGCAGAAACACCTGTTCCCAATTTGCCATCACCAGTTGGGCTGAGATCCATGGGACCGAGGTTCCTAGCAGTTTTGCTGGCTCGAGTGGAGGCGGCTTCTACCTGAAGCGAGCGTAGTTTGATTCGGTGGCGAGCTTTGAACTTTTCTACCCAACCTCCAGACAATGCGGGAATGGGCAAGCCTCTGTAGGCCGGGATGTTTGGCCATAGTTCGTGGGCGGTGTTGAGGAGGACGATGCCAGTCAAGTCAATGCCAGCAGCTTTCATTCGGCCTATGCATTCAGCCAGGGCTATTTCAAGATCGGGGTATTTGGGAGGTCGGCAACGCTTGGCATCATCGTGGTTAGAGCCCAGTTGGTCCAAATGGTCGAACTTGGAGGACAAAATGTTTGAGATTGTGGAGAAGGGGAGGACAGTTCCATAGCCTTCTTTGAACCATTGGCGAATATGTTTGTGTCCGACTTGAGGGACTTGAGATTTGTTATAGAGTCTTATTGCTTTCTTTTGCGCGACTGAGATTTTCAGTCGTTCGTCTGAATGTATACCCATTAGAGCGGGAGGAAGAGGATGAGGAAGTGGAGGAGGAAGAGAAAGAGAAAGAGGAAAAAGAAGAAGAAGAAGAAGAAAAGGAAGCGGTTGGAGCAGAGTCAGAAAATAGTGGGCAATGGCAGAGAGCAAGGCTGACGACTGAAGTCACGAGCAAAACAAGACCAAGCAAAATGATATGATTGAAGACGAAGTGAATATAAAGAGAAGTACTAAATAAATAATTGAGTAAATAAATAGACGAATAAATAAATAATTCGATTGAGAGTTAGATTGAGGGTGACGGAAAGTAAAGTAGACGCATGAAAGATAATTGAGAACAGAAAAAATGGAGGAGATAAAACTTTACTTGAGAGCACACAGAAAGGGCCGAGCTAAGGATTAGTTATCAGCCAGAGAGAGGTAGAGTGTTGAAGAGAAAGAAGAGTTAGAGGAAAGAAGAAATAAATAAAAAAATAAATAAACAAATAAATAAAAGAAGAGCAAGAAAAGAAATGGAAAAGAAATGGAAAAGAAAATTTAATAAATAAAATTTGTATCGATTTGATTTTCATTGGAATATTTTTATTTTTATTTTTATTTTTATTTATTTTTATTTATTTTTATTTATTTTTATTTATTTTTATTTCTATTTATTTCTATTTATTTCTATTTATTTAATTTTGGCTCAGCCGAATATTAAAAATATTAAAAAAAATAAAAAAATAAAAATTGAAAAGAGCAAACTTGAAGCGAATTCGTGAAAAAACCCTGCTCAATGTGAATCACAGAAAAAGGTACACAAAAAATTTACTACGACGACAACAACAGCCAGAACATTTCCAATATTTTAATTTGATTCTTGAGAATCTTTAGACCATTTGATTTATTTATATTTATTATTTATCTTTATTTATATTTATTTATATTTTATACAGGTGTTTTCACTCATACGAAGATACAAATGGTTTTATTTTATTGTGTATATATATCTTTTCATTATTATTTTGCGCTTTGACATTCTCTTTCTTTCTCTCTCTCTAACTTTCAACATTTTCATTTGATATTTTATACAAAAGATTCCTGAATATTGTCATTTAATTTATTTATTTATTTTATTTATTTATTTTATTCATTTATTTTATTCAGCTCAATGCCAACAATTGCCTCACTCGCGTTGGGTTTTCGCTTCTTATTATTCTGGTCACTAGGCGTTTTCTTCTTTGTAATTCACATACTCATTCACTTGTATCCAATTGTATCTACTGGTATTCCATTTTATTTATTATTATATCATTTTTATTTTATTTTCAATTCTAATGAATTCTATTATAAATCTCCTTTTATTAGTGTTCCATGATTATTATGATTATGATTTATTGCTATCATCACCCACTTGTGATCAGCTTCTTCTTCTTCTTCAACTTATCCTTCTATTTAGTTCTATTTAGTTCTATTTAGTCGACTTGTCTACACTTTGTTCTTGAACAAATGAATCGCTCTTTTAGATTGTCTTTGATACTCAATGTTTCTATTCAGTTTATTCTTCTTCTTCTTCTTTGCTCCTTGTTGTTTTTCTTTTATGATATTCACGATATTCAATGATATTCATTTCATCTTCTTAAGTATAAACCCTCGTTTGAAACCTTACTTTTTTGCCTTTTGACTATGGCCACCTGATGACATCAACGAGAGTTCAGATGACAATATAATAAATTATAATAAATATAATAATTATAATAATTATAATAATTATAAAAATAAAAATAATAATAACATGACACTGACCATTTTCATACCCGTTGATGACAGCCAGCAGTTAAAAGCACTGAAACCTTACTTTGTATCAACATTCTTTTTCATCTGGAACTTACACACAAATACTAAAAATAATCAATTTACTCCACCAGTACTGCTTACAGAATTACAAAACCTCCTCCAGGCAAAGCCCAATGTCACTTCAACATTTTATGATACTCCATGAAATATACAGTAATAATAAAATAATATATACAATTATAAAAAAAATAGACTAAAACATTGGAATCATATCACAAGAGAGAGGTGAGAGAAAAAAAAAAGAAAAGAGAAAATTTTTATATCAACAAGCGGAGGGGACAGATAGTGGTAGGTGTGAAAAATAAAACAAGAGAAATAAAAGGATACAAATCAAAAAAAATAATCATTTATATACTCATTCTGGTTCTTCCAACTTACTTCTCCTCAGGCTTCTCGGAACTGCTCTGGTTGTTGTCAGAAGCCTTGTTCTTGTAAACCTGCTCGAAAAGCTTGAGAGAGGCATTTTGGACCTCATCAGACTTCTCCTTGAGCTCAGTACCGGCAACCTCCTCACCAGCTTGGGCACGGGCAACAACTTCACGGAGCTCGGCAATCTTCTCTCTAATCTTGTCAGCCTCGGCCTTGTCAACCTGCTTCTCAAACTCGTTCAAAGAGTTCTCGGTCTCGTTGCAGATGGAGTCAGCACGGTTGGCATTCTCAACAGCCTCACGACGAGCCTTATCCTCCTCCTTGTACTTCTCAGCATCGTTAACCATGTTCTCAATCTCGGTGTCAGAAAGACCGGAAGAGCCAGCAACGGTAATGGAGGCATCCTTGTTGGTACCCTTGTCCTTGGCAGAGACGTTGATAATTCCATCAGCGTCAATGTCAAAGGTAACCTCGATCTGGGGAACACCCTTGGGGGCAGGGGGAATACCAGAAAGAGTAAAGTTGCCAATGAGCTTGTTGTCACGGACCAACTCACGCTCACCCTGGTAGACACGGATCTCAACAGAGGTCTGGCCAGTGGCAGCAGTAGAGAAGACCTGGGACTTCTTGGTAGGAATAGTGGTGTTTCTGTTAATCAGTCTAGTGAAAACACCACCAAGGGTCTCAATACCGAGAGAAAGGGGAGTAACATCAAGAAGCAAAACATCCTGGACCTCACCGGCAAGAACGGCACCCTGAATGGCAGCACCAATGGCAACAGCCTCATCAGGGTTGACACTCTTATTGGGCTCCTTGCCGAACAAAGACTTGACAGTCTCAGTGACCTTGGGCATACGAGACATACCACCGACAAGGATAACCTCGTCAACCTCGCTAGTCTTAAGACCGGCATCCTTAAGAGCCTTCTTAACAGGGTCAACAGTGCGCTTGATCAATGACTCAGTAAGGTTCTCGAGCTGGGATCTAGAAACCTTAGTGTTGATATGCTTGGGGCCAGTGGCGTCAGCAGTGATGAAAGGAAGGTTGATTTCAGTGGTGGCAGCAGAGGAAAGCTCGACCTTGGCCTTCTCAGCAGCCTCTCTGATACGCTGAATGGCCATACGGTCATTCTGGAGATCAATGCTGTTCTCCTTCTTGAACTGCTCAACAAGGTGGCGGACAAGAACAATATCGAAATCCTCACCACCAAGATGGGTATCACCATTAGTGGACTTGACCTCGAAGACACCCTTCTGGATCTCAAGAATGGAGATATCGAAAGTACCACCACCCAAATCGAAAACGGCAACGACCTTGTCGTCGGTCTTCTCAAGACCGTAAGCAAGAGCAGCAGCAGTAGGCTCGTTGACAACACGAAGGACGTTCATGCCAACAATCTGACCGGCATCCTTGGTAGCCTGTCTTTGAGAATCGTTGAAGTAAGCAGGAACGGTGACAACAGCGTTCTTGACAGTCTTTCCGAGGTAACCCTCAGCAGTCTCCTTCATCTTGTTAAGGACGAAACCTCCAATCTGAGCAGGAGAGTACTTCTCACCACGGGCCTCGAGCCAGGCATCACCGTTGGTGTGCTTAACAATCTTGAAGGGAACCTGCTTGATGTCATTCTGGACTTCAGCGTCCTCGAATCGACGACCAATCAGACGTTTTGTGGCAAAAAGAGTGTTCTCGGGGTTAACAACGGCCTGACGCTTAGCGGCAACACCAACCAAACGCTCACCATCCTTGGTGAAAGCAACGACGGAAGGAGTGGTTCGGGCACCTTCAGCGTTCTCAATGACCTTGGGGATCTTGCCCTCCATGATGGCAACGGCAGAGTTGGTGGTTCCCAAATCAATACCGATGACACTTCCCTGGACCTTACCAGAGTTAAATCTGGACTGGAAAGTGGGAGCTAATCTTCTAGTAGCAGTCTATAATTTAATTAGTAAAAAGGCTCGAAAGACAAAAAAAAACATCACTGCTAGTCTCAGCAAAACTATGTCATTATCCAAATATCCTTCAAACAAGAAACAAGAGATTGATGGAGTTAACGTTTTGATGAAATGTGTATAGTGGGGTAGAGAGTGGTTTAGGTCTGGTGTCTCAAAAATTTTCAGTGAAAAATTTCCGAGTTGAACGGAATCCAAATGATGGTTTTTAGCATTCTAGTCATCCTCAAACACACTCAAGAACACCTCACTAGCTACACCCCAGTCACTAAGTTTCAGCTTGATATACTCCAAAGTTTCTCAATATTTTCGTTTCAAGGCTATCTGAACTCTTCATAAACCGTGCAAGACTTCCAGGAATGCTTATATCTTCATGAATCTAATACTTACGCTGCGCAAAGCAGAGCGGGCAAATCGTGAAGCCAACATTTTTTAGGTTAATATGTACAAAAATAAATAAATAAATGAGAATCAAAAGGATTGAAGTAAAAGAAAGAAAAAAAGAAGAAGAAAAAAAAGAAGAAGAGAAGAAGAGAGAAGAGAAGAGAACATAAGAGAAGAAAAAAGTGCTGAGCATATAATTGTTTGGTGAATGGAAACCTCCAAATCTGTTACCCTACCTGCTGGTTTTCAAAATTTTCTAACAACTGTGGGAACCAATCATTTCGTTGTATTTTCGGAATAGTGACAAAACTACTCTTTTAACACTTGGTCACGTGAATTTCTTTAAAACTCTAATTAGTCATTTGTACCCTTGACCTGACTACATCTGTTGCAAACGCTTATATCATCACATTGATATATTACATAACCATAAATATAAACCCAATTGGTTCTACGCGCGTGTATTGTTGTTGTAATTACGCGTTTCGCGTCTATATTTACACGTCTCTTTGTTAGAAATAAATTATTTTTCTCTTTTAAACGCGACTTCTTCCTCTCATCATCACAACTTCATTAATTAAATTTCTTCACGTCCTCTCTTTGCACTTTTTTATTTCTCATTCTTATTTTTTATCTTTCATTTTGCATTTGGACTTTCACTTGTCCATCATTTTCACAATTCAATAATGCCTACTCTATCCCCCCAAAAGCTTGCGTCGCACAATCCTGGTCCTTATGTGACTACAGACTTACAGCTCGCAAAGTCGCGATTAACGCGTCCAATGTTACTGGAGGACATTCAATTTGCTATGTTCAATGATGGCTTCTTTGTCATTGAGGATGCTGATAGCTCTGCTCTGGATTCTGTAATGTCTCAGCTTAATCTACTTCTACCCAAGTTTTTTCAGCTTCCACAATCCGTTAAGAAAGAGATAGACATCACACACTCCGCTCACTTCAGAGGCTATCATAGCTACTCAACAACAGAGCTATGCGAGTCAGACGAAGAAGTGATTTTTGGTGCTGACCTGCCTTCTCCCACACAATTTGATGACGATTTTGAGGATTTAAGTGAGACTCAAACATTGGGAGGCACTCCAGTGTATCAGTGGATTCGGGGTCCTAATCAGTGGCCTAAACCACGAGCACTCCCAAAATTTCAACACACAGTTGAAAGTTTCATGGAAGCTATGAACACATTTTCAACTAGTCTGTTAAACCAACTTGTCCCAGAAGCAATTGGAAGTAATGCTCCCTTATTTGAAAACGCGTTTGATCTTCCCGAACCCCAAAACCAAGTGAGATTTATCAAAAAGAGTCCTAATGGAAATCAAGAAACTTCCACTTCCGATTCATTTGCATTTAAAAATAAGTTAGCTTTTGCAACTTATTTAGTGAGGGTAGAAAATGATACTTCTACTTTAAAAATTATTGGTTCAGATGGTAGAGTTACATATTTGTCCCCACCTCCTGGATCAATAGTAGTTGTGTTTAGCGAAAGCATGGAGCAACTAACCAGAGGACTATGCAAAAGTGCTTCATATTCTCTCACCTCAACCTCGACTACCTCTTATATTGCATCTTTTACTCAGTGCTTATCTATTGACTTCAACCACAAAAATTACGTTTTCCCTCGTTCTTTACTGAGACAGTCCCAGAGAAAGAGCAGCAACACTTGCGAAATTTATTGTGATGATGACGAAGAAGTTCAAACTCCTTTCCAATTCTTTGATGACTATGGAATGTCTGTATTTTCAGAGTACCTACGACACTTTCCAAGTGTTACAGCCAGATGGTACTCTCACCTCAGTTCTCAATATTCGTCCTCGATAGCCTCTGGTAAACTTCCACGCAAACTGGCTCATCTAGTTCAACTGCATAAATCTATTGACGATTCCATTCTTCTTCACACAATCTCTTCATCTGCGCCAATAAGCCTTGCCACACTATATTCCAGGGTCTCAGAAGACTCAAGGTTGACTCTTGAAGTGTCTTACCTGCAGCAAATTTTGACAGTTTGGCCGGAATCTTATACCATTAGCAATTCAGTTGTCAACAAATTAGAGTTGACTGTTTCTATTCCTCTTTCTCTTGATAGAAAAGTCACGCTAATTCAAAGCCTTCCTGCTCGCCAACAAACATTTGAGCGAAAATGTTTTGAATACGCGAAAGCAAATCCCAAAAACTGTGTGAATATTCCCAAACGCCCGTTTACCATACATCCTAAGAAGGAGGGTGGTGAACAACCCAGACGTGTATTATCATCTCACATGGCTATGGTGAACAAACGAAGCCGAGAACAAGTAAGCCCATACGCGCTTTCACGAAAACCATCAGTTCCATTGACTGGAACTTCAGCATCTCGGCTTAATCGAGTTGCATCTAGTGCTCTTCAACAGGCATCGCCCGTCAAAAAGGGTTCTGTTTTTGAACGCATTCGGGCCAAGGAACAAGCAGCCAAGGAAGCTTTAAAGTTTGCTGAATCTCCTCAAGTCCGTCACGATAAATACATTGAGTCCAAGCTCCCATCAATTGCGTCTATTGTTGCTGGCCTTCGCGTAACAAGACAAGGCAGTTTAGGTGAGACTTATGCACTCCCATTTGTCTTGAATAAGATCATGGACAGTGTTCGAACGACATTGAGTGCCAAAGAGTCAGAAGAGGCACTCTGTATGTTGGCCCAAAAGATGCCTGATTTTTGCACACTTACGACTGTTGGTAAAGTTACTGGGGTTTGCATTCACAATAATTTATCTATTACCACAATTAAGCAGCGACTAGCGTCTGTAGCTGTTAATTGAGCAATCTGAACTTGTGATGTTTGTTTTTTTCTTTATTTTATTTATGATAATTATGTACCTGATTTAATACCTTAATCCAATGAATTCAATGAAATGAAATCTATGCTGTAAGTTAGAAATGAAAAGATTTGATTGCAATGATGCGACAGAATTCAATTCTATGAAGCCATTGTCAGATATGAATATTATAAAATATTGATTCTAGGATATGCTCCAACTATCAGTGCTTATTGTCCATAACTAAGGCATAACTGGATTTATATACTTTGTCTTAAACAATGCCATCGTAACTTTGTAGGACCAGTAGACTTAGTACCCGATACATGATGAGTTTGTGTTCACAAAATTAGGTCATGTGACTTAGATTTCGGTGATACCCGAGATCCATTTAATTTTCCATTTCTCGAAGCAAAAAACGTGAAAATCCAATTACGAGACTTCGATAAGAAATAACCGAGACTTTGCGCTCACAAATATTGCTTTCATAAATTTTGATGTTCTTCCTCTTCTTATAACTTTTCATGACTTTTTATTTCATTCATCATTAAAAATCACTTGCTCTATTTAACCTACTGGAGTAACAAACACGATCCTAGATTCATCCCATACAATAGTCAGCTCAACTTTCATTATGAGCACTCCCACTTTCGAAGTCAGTTCAGAGAAAATCCCTATTCAAGCAGAACCGCTTACTCCCGAAGGTTTTGAGCCATTTGGATCTGTTATTTCTCCAGGGCACCTTGGAAATGATGGGGAAGCAAACTCAGTTGCTGCTAACCAAGGAACAGCCGTTAAATTTATTGAAGTTTCAACTAGTCAGTCCCTTTATGACAATGCTCCAAGTGGAAAGATCCCGTCGCATACCAATTGGAACCTGTTTAGATGCTCACCTCCTGTGCATCTCATGACCTCGGCAGAGCCAAGTGACAGTCAAGAAGCCGAATCTCCAGCACAAATAGAATACCTCTCGAAAGTGTTGGAAAGACATCCCTTTTCAACTCAGACTTTTTTGCCGTTAGGTAGATCCAAGGATCAGCAAGGATATCTTGTCATTGTTAGTCTAAAGAATCCAGAAAGTGAGTGTCGATATTTAAGTTTAATTATTTTGGCTGGTTGCATACTAACCTTTTTCCCCACAATAGCTGGTCTTCCCGATCTTGACACCGTTCGTGCTTTTATTGCTAATGGAAATCAAGCAGTGACCTACGGAGTTGGTGAGTATTTTCAAATTCTAGATTATAATTATTATTTCTCTTTTATGGTTCTAACCTGGCTTAGGAACATGGCATGCCCCAATGGTAGCACTTGGTTCTACTCTTGATTTTGCAGTACTCATCAATGAGAACGGCGTCTCAGAAGAAGATTGCCAGGAAGTATACTTGAACCCTGGAATGCGAGTCAGATATACTCCAGACAACAAAAGTAAACTGTAGTTGCATTGAAGTCTTTATCTTCGGTTCATACATATATTCATTCATTCATTCGGTCAACCATTCATTCGCTCATCTATCCATTCATTCCAATTCGCATTCATGCTCTAAGTATAAGACTTTCCAAATCTCTGCTTGCCCTCTAGTTATTCTCCTACAATCAATTTCAAGGTGTTCTATTTTCCATCCGTACGTTGGGCCGGTAATGTAACCAGTATTTTGTAACATCCTTCCCTTTATACATAATCTTCGTTAAACTCTCCAAAACTAAGTATTGCAATAAGTGAAGGGTACCAAAACACCGAAAGTAAACTAAATATATCTTTAGTATTACTCGCTAGCAAAGTAAATTTCGACACCTAAAAGAAGACAGAGACACTGGCAATTATGTACGAGTCTACACGACGGCGCATCATTTCCAATCCAGCGTCAGTAGATAATGACTCTCTAGTAGCTATTGCGGATCCTAGTTTCATTCTAAACCAAAATTCATATAACAGCGGCTCAGAAACCAAAAGTGCCAGTTCAATTGGAAATATTCCGCCATCAACTATACAAACAAGTCATAATTTTGCAACCAAGCCGGCAAGTATTATTGTGTCTGCGGAAATTGAGTCAGATACTGAGCCCAATGTTTTCTCTCTTGGGGCTAGTGGAAGTTTACATTCTGGGAAGAGATCAAGTGTAAAGTTGAAAGATAAGCATTTGGTATCTTCTTCGGCTACTGTACAAGGCACTGCTCTTGGTTCCTCTAACGATCCAGCATATCCAAGAACAGCTCCTATCACCGGCACTGAGCGAGGAGAACATAGTCCAATCTTTACAAGTAATTCGAATCCGGTACAATACAGTAAGTCAAGAGTTTAGACACCAGTGTTATTTGTTTTACTAGCAGCGCTTACTCTATTTATGTCTATAGCATCTCATATTAAACATTCTTCAGCTCGATCCAACTCCAAAAAAGACTTTAAGACGGAAATATACTTAACTCCAAGCACTCCAATTATAGCTGCCTTAAAACATGTTACAAAAGTTATTGAAGACGTGCCTAAGAATGCACCCAAGGCAAAGTATGTGAGTGTGCGAGGACTTGGTAAGGCAATTGACAGAGCGGTAATTGTAGCTGTACGACTTCAACAGCAAGGCCATACAGTTTCATTTCATTCTGGCACAGTGACAGTAGTGGATGAATACGAAAGTAATCAGGATCCAACATCTAGTGCATATTTGCAGTCTCGAAAGGTTAAAAGCATGGAAATCAGGGTTCATATATCATGAAAGAAATTGAGAACTAGTTGAATGCACTAAAAGGAAAAAAAAAGTTAAATAATAATGTTGCTCAATTTTTCTCCCTTCTATTTTCAATAGCAGTGTTTATTGCTTGGACGTAGCCATAGCCTTTAGGCAAGATTCCTTGAGTATGTCAAGTTCCTGTCTTTCGCGAGATCCAATACTAGCATTTCCTTGTTCACTTGAATTCAAAAGTTGTATTGCTTTTTCGTAGTCTCGGAGATAGTAAGCTCGTTCAACGGCGTTACGAAGTGCCTGACGATCTATTTTATCAACAGCGTTCGAGTAATCTCTTTCCAGTAAAGACTATACTAAGTGGTTAGTTTTAAAACAGATTTGAATACTTCAAAACTTAGAAGACAATAACAAATTGGTAGACAAATAACAAACATACAGTAGGTGTCTGAATTATAGGTCCTGTCGTTTCATATTGAAGTTTCTGAGCTTGGTAATCTTCCTCACTCTGACTTTTACGCTTCTTAATCTTTGGTTTAGGTGGAGATCTTGGTGCTACTTTTGGTTGCTGTTGGTTTGGTTCATCTGAAACTGTTAAAGACTCGAGCTGAGTATTAAGTTCAGCAGCTGAACCTGAATCCAGAGCAGAAACTGCAGGTTTAAAAGTATCAGATAATTGTGGTGCTGATGAATCAAGATCAACTGTTGTCTTCGTCGTAGTTGCCGAAGCCTGAACTGGTGAAGATATCATTTTGTGGAAAGAAAATAAGACTCGATTTAAAAATGGGAGCTTTCTGAACATGAAAACAACATGAACTAAGGGGAGATGATGATTATAGGTATAATGAATGAAATGCGAGGAGAGTTTAAAATAAGTAAAAGTCTTGATGAAAGGATACAAAATGTCAAGTATGAATTTTTTTTTTTTTTCTGCTGGATCAATTTTTTTTTGGGACTATGGGTGGTTTATACTAAATCAAGTTCTTTCTCCTATTACTGCTTTGTTCTTTACCAATTAATATTTGCATTTCACTACTCTATATATATATGATAGCATTCATTATTTTCTGAATTTAATTATTCTTTTTTTTTCATTTCTTTTTTCTTAAATTTCTCTTTGGTTCTCTTGTAAAAAACCATATCCATCTGTATTCTTATTTATTCTTCTTTTGAACCAGAGCTCCCTCACGTTCTTCTAAACGAAGGGCAATATCACTGGCTTTATAATCCATAAAGAAATACTTCAAGAATAATTCAATACCCCAAGATACACCCAAATCCAAGAGCATAGATACGGTCAACTGGAATCGGAATTTCTCAGTCATAGGAACCAACTTCAACGCCGCGTTCATTTCAGGAATAAACTCGGTAGCTCCAGCAATAGCCAAAGCACCAACTCCGATTAATCCATAGTACATTCCCCTGTTCTCACGCAAACTGTCACGGAATGGACGACCCTGGTAGTTGACGGCAAATGTAGATACCTGCTGAGCAAGTTGTAAGAGATAAATAGCAGTGTTAAGCAAGGATGGGTTGAACTTGGCTTCAAGATCAATTTCGCCATCACGAGGTTCAAGTTCATAAACACGGTTGGTAATATAGATCAAGACAGCAATATGAACAGCAAATTGTCCTAAGATAGATCCCATGATATAAATATTGAAAATACCTGGTTGGGGTCTTTGCTTAGAAAGCTGTTCAATAGCCTTGGATCGAGAAATAGACAAAAAGCACACGGAAAGCAAGACACCTGAAACTGTTGCTTGAGTATCTCCAATCTTAATACCAGCAAGGTATAATACACTCAGGGAGTAAGCAGAAATCAAGCAGTTTAATGCAAGAATCTTGTACATTTGAATGGTAGCAACCAAAGTGCATCGACCTTGACGGATAATATGGGTAATAGCAGAAACGTCACCAAGCTTAGATGTGAAAGGAGCGGCAACAGAAGCATCTCCCAACTTGAGAGTAGGAGCTTCATCTTCTTGGCTATCCATCATTGCTGTCAACTTGTCAGCAAGAGCAGCAGCCTGTTGAGGTGCTTCTTGAGCAGCCTTAGATGCTTTCTCAATCTCTAAAGCAGTTTCTGCATCAATAGTACCGCCACGATCTTCAATAGCTTTTTTATAATGAGGGTTGGTAGGGCCAGGAGGATAAAGATGTGCAATTAGAGGAGGGACAGGAGGAACCTGGCCACCCCATCGTTTCATCAAACTAGATTGTTTTTCATAAATTGTCTTCATAGCATTAATTCTGTTGTTATCAGCCATCTTCTTCATTCCTTCGTTTGTACCATTAAGCAAGGCAACACCAATATGGGCCTGTTTAAGAGCACCAACATCATTAGTACCATCACCACACATCAAAGTAGTGTAACCAGCCTCCTTAAGGACAGTAAGAATAAATTCTTTTTGAGAAGGAGAGACACGAGCGTAAATCCAAGTATGTCGAACAAGATCAACAATTTGATCATGAGAACTAAGCTTGGCAAGGGCATATCCGGTAACACAAAGATCATAATCTTCAAACAAACTGATATTAAGAAGTTCAGAGGACTTGACAGGAATTATGGTCTTTTCATCTACACTGCGCCAAACAAGCTCATGGTTGCCATGGCTTTCCTCAGGCAGATCCAAGATGAGTGTTTCTCTCTCAACAATTGCAACCTCACGGGCAACATGAACAGCAGTAAGTGGGTTATCACCAGTAATCATAACTACACGATGACTAGATTCGTTCAGCATCTTCACCGTTTCAATAGCATCTCCCTTGAGGGGACAGTGGAAAACCAAAAAACCAGCAAAAATGATATCCTTCTCAACTGTCTCTCTCTTAATTTTAACAACTTTAGAGGGTGCAATATGATCTTCCAAAAACTTATACCCAAAAGCAAGAACACGACTACCAGTTCGAGTAAACGACTTATATGTCTCTTCATAATTAGGAGGAAGGTTTGTGATCATGTGTTTCAAGGTCTCAGGGGCACCCTTAACAGCTACCAAAGTACGGCCATGGACATCTGCAATACTTGAAGATCTCTTGAGCGCAGACGAAAACTGGAAACGACGTAGAATTTTTAAGGAATCCTTGGGTTGGCTAACATTGTAAGTTCGATCGTTCTTGTCAACTGTCCAACCAATAGACTTGAGCGTATTCTTCTCCATGGGATCTCCCACAATTTCACCGTCATCAAGGAGGACCAAAGCATGAGCAGCAGCAAGAACCAGAGTAGATGTAACAGGAATATCCTTTGTTTCTGTAAGAGTGCGAATTTCCTCTGAGAGGCCAGCAACACCTTCAAGAACCAAATCCTCACCAGTCAGAGTACCAGTCTTGTCAAAACAGCAAACATCGACTCGTCCAGCAAAAGGAATACGAAATGGCTCAGTACAGTAGATGTAAAACTTACTGAGGGCAGCAAGAGAAGTGTTAACAGCGAGAGTAAGTTCCATGGGAAGCTCAGGGGGGACAACAGATGTAATAATGAGAATACAATCCAAGATAAGCTTGGATCGCTTACGCTCAGTCTTGACACCCTCCATCCAGACATAACGACTGGCAGCAATGGCAAATACAAGCAAAAACAAAATAAAGAAGTAAGCTTCCTTATTTCCAGCTCCAACCCGTTCGGTGGAAAAAATCATCACACGAACAAGGCTACCTTGACTGGTTTCAAAACCAGTCTTGGTAACAACAGCGAGAGCACCTCCATCAGGAGCTAGGGGAACATGAGGATCTTTAGGAGCAGTAACTTGCAGGACTTTGGTACCACCAAACAATAAAGAGTTCTTGTCTAGACCATCGATACTGAGCTCTTCTTCACTAGGTCTCAATTGAATAGATTCCTTCAGCAAAGGAGTAGATTCACCCGAAAGCATAGCTTCGTTCACAATAGCAGTACCATTGATAAGAACCAAATCACAAGGCATACCAGATTCTTCTTTAGTGCGAGTGATGGATACAAGGTCTCCAGGGAGCAATTCATCGGTTTGAATTTCAATCCACTTCTTTTCTCTGTAAACATATATATCGTAAGGTTGAATGCCCATGCCTCTAAACTCCTGCATGGTTCTTTGGCGCTGCCAAACAACAGTCGATTCAAAGGTGACCAACATGAAAAGAGTAAACAAAGAGTAATACCATAGTTCGTCCATGAACCAGAGACCTACACAGAAAATTTGGAAAACAAAAAAGGGTGCTACAGCATGTTCCTTAAAGAGTTCGGTGAAGGTAGGAACAGGGATGTCGAACTTATTCAAACCGTATTTTCGAGTAAGGGCAGCAGCATCTTCAGTGATACCCTCAGAAGTTTGAAAGGTTCCAATCTTTTGGGGCGAATCAATGAGAAATTCGGGAGGAGTAAAAGTATTAGTATCTGAATCATAAATGAATCGGCGCTTTTGGAACAAAAAGGAAACTTCTTCATGGTCTTCAGTTGAAATACGATTGATAGAACAAATTTCAGAGGGACCGTTGTTAGGAGCAGGAACAATTCGAATGAGAGAAGCATCTTTCACTGAAGTGGCTTTAGTCGTAGTAAAAGCACGATTCACTTCCACGTTCCAAAATGGCATCAGCCATAGTAGCATCTGAAGGGAAATGATGGTACCCAAGAAAACAAATGTCCATTCTTGACCTCCAATATATTCGTCATAATGAATAAAGTAAAAGAAGAAAAAAATAGGGTAAAGGAAAAAGAAGGGCCAAACATAAGGCCTGATTCCAGTTGGTAGAGGATTATGGAGTGTTGCCTCCGCGATTGTTGGGTTTGGAACCAACTGCGACGGCCTAAAAAAATAAAAACGTGTTAGTTGTAATTGAAAGCAGGAAAGCAGATCATAGCACTTGCATTTTTATGAAACTGAATCTAAAAGTCCTACTAGGGGAGGTGAGTGATAAAGATCAGGGAGGGTTTGAAAAAAAAAACAGGAAGAGGAAAAACTACGCTACGTGGTGCCTTGGGAGAACATTCAAGAAGGAATCCGCTGTAGGGTTTACTAAGAGCTCCCATCTTAAGCATATTATCCAGCAAACGAGCAGCATTGATCCGATTGAGGATTAAATATTCAAAGATAGAGCAAACGTCAAAATATTGGCTATCCATAAGCGTTAATACGCCAAATTACGGGATACAGATGATACACATGGTATTGGGTGGATTTGCATAGATTTTGATTTCAAAAGGTGGTTGAAATCGCTACTCACGTTGATTATTCATGCTCTAGGATGAATAGCTTTAGGGACGAAATATTTGATATCGCTCCTTGCAGAAGAGATCAATACCAGCTGGTTTATGACACTTAGAGAGTTGAATACAGCTGCTTGCTCATAAATTGTGTTTTCATAGTACCAAACATAAGAAGTCAGGGCGTAGTTTCTGATCTTTGATGCCCGTTTAAGGTCTGCCTGTATGGTCTACTGAATCATGACTTCCAATAATGGCCAATGAACAGTTATATATGAATGACTGAATACACGTCCCCTGTACGAAATGTAGCCAACAAGGTGTTGAACTGTGGACTGAATTTCTATAGGCCTTCACTTTACCCCCTTGAAGGAGTTTCACAGTCCAGTTTTCGCTTAAGTAACTAATATTCATCTAGTCGATGACATCTTTTCTAACAGTTGTATCCATTTGTAAATGTGTTATAGTGCTTTTGGCATCTGCCAAAGTATGGAATCTTGATTTCATTTCTATTTCGTATATTTGGACCCTTTTGATCGAACTTCTACCGTTGTTCAACATGCTTCTATGTCCAACTTTAAGCATATCAGTCAGATGGCGGTACCACGACTGGTTCATATTACGATCATCAGGCGTAGCAGATAATGTCACTGCATTTATTCTAAGTTCATCTGATGCTGTTTGTTTCAAATCTCACACAGTTTTTTTTTTCTGAGATTCCCATGATTGATATGGAAATAAGAAAATAAGGAAAGTTTCGAGAGATATCCGAACCATGTATAAGAGCATTTATCTAACTGGATTAACACACCTTGAATGGCCTGACTACCAGATACAAATACATGTATATAAACTAAGAATAAATGGCTCTAAAGAGAGTGTAACTGATCTGGGGTATTTACGTTTAAACAGAAGGCACCGATAAGTCGGGCGAAAACGAAGTTGAAAGCTTAAAAAATAAAAATAAATAAAATCAGGATATATTTTATCACGTGATATATGCTTATTTTTACTAACCTCGAGCACCAAAAAATGAAGAGATCAGATCATCATCAACGTCCTCGTTTCATTTTTATTCTCTCTCGCCGCCAGCAGCCAGGAAAAATGGAAAGACAACTAAATTTGATTAAATTCTCGGAATCTTTTTACTTGGAACCGGTACAAAATTTCAATTCTTTTTAACTTCCATTAATCTTCTTCTTTTTTTTTTTTTCAAATAAAACCCTTTTCAAAGTCCTCATTTTTATTTCATTTTACTTCTTCTATTTCTTCTAATTTAAGCCCTTAATTTCCCTTATTTCTTCACCGTTGTCATAGGGATATACCACTCAACTAACTCACCTCCAACCTTCGTGTCTCTAATTCAGTTTCTTTCTTCTCTCTTCTTACCTCCCTACTCCTTTTCCATTACATTTATCTCACTGTGGATTGGTCGAGATGTCGTTCTTCTTCAAGAAAAGCGTAGTATTCACGGAAGATGATGCCAAAAGAGTAATTATCAGGTCACTGGACCAGATCAAAGAGCGACTCGCCAGTTATGATACAGACCTTATCCTATGCTCTTCTGGAAAGGGTGTAATTACTCTTCAGGCCATCAATGCAAGAATCAATGAAATTCTAAACGGCCAAGGTAAGTTGGGCGGATTATTTTACCCTCCGAGATCACCTCAACTAACCATAATTTTTTTTAGGCCGAACATCCGTAGCGTCAATTGCCACAGATCTCGACATAGACCACTCAACAGCTCTTAAACAAGTATCCAACGCCGCTTCTCTGATTCCCAATGATATTTATATGCAAGAAGAAAATGTGTTTACCAAGTAAGTTTCAGTTTTCTGGTTTTTGTTATACTTAACGGCTAACTTGGAATAGAGGAGAGCTAGAAAGCATATCCAATGAATTACGGTCCCTTATTGAAAGAGACAAGTTACAAGATGCAGATAATTTTCGCTCTGAAAAGGATATCGATGCAATCCTACTCGACAAAATCATAAACCGACTAAATATCCTAGCCAATAGCAACCCAAAAATTATCACCCTTGAAGGGTTAATTATCTCAGAGCCTGAATTGGTTTCTTTGAGATCTAAAATCTACCAATTGCTGAACACAGCTGAAAGGTATGAGTATTTCTTTGCTTTGTCGTTCTTGAATTAACAATTATAGCCCGATCACTTTATCAACAATCAGCCTAGAAGATGCTCTTTTCAACAACCCTAAAATAAACGCAGTAATTCTTCAGTCAGTTCCTAAGGCCATTGAAGAGAGATTGGTCAGTGGGGTTTTGGAAAACGACGATACTTTCATCCCTGATGCTTACTCGTTACTACTACAAGAAACGCAAGTTGATATACTAGAGAAAACCGGAATCATTCAGTTGAGTGAGCTCACTCAAGTAGGAGTCAAGAATGTTGAGCTATTCTTGGCTGACCGCATAGACAAATCGAACCCGTACACTATTTTGGCTGAATGTGTTGTTCTCAAATCCTACGCAAACGATGTCGCTACAAAACTGGCCGACACCATTCGTAGCAAGCGAATGGTTAATGTGCGTGAAGTGGAGCTTCCTGGCGTACCGTCTACGAGCCAAGATTATGTTGCAGTCATGAACTTATGTCTTCACTTGCTGACGGAAATGCTTCCGGATATCTCGACTGAGTCTGTATATTTGTCTGATCCAATAGCAGATAAATCCAAAATCACGATCCCTAATTACATTCTGACGGAAGGAGTGGAGCTTGACATTAAATATGCTTTGGAAGAAATGCTGGTTGCGCCTACTGCTCACGAAGAAGCATCTAAGTTCCTAGCTACCAACAAAGATATATCTCAATACGTTGACAGAGAAGATCTTTTAACAGATTTTCTTTCAAAGAAGGCGCCGAGTCTGGACGAAAATAAGATAACCAGTTTTCTACTAAAGGAGTTCTCTAGAGATGAAAATACCGCGAAAGTCATCCCAACGCCCCTTCTCGTTCACTTTGGGGGCAAGCATGCACCACATCTTAAGGCTCTTTATACCAAGACTCTCGCTAGTGAGGTTCGAACCCTTTATAACGCTGAAAAAATAGACAGTCTTATCTCATTGCTGGTTCATCTTAAAGGAATAATGGATATCTCGCATCACGACAAAAAGCTGGCGTCTAAAATCTATAGTGGGCTACAAGAGTCCCTTGTGAAACAATCAGCAAAACAGCCTAGATATATTGCGCCAGGAACTGCTAAAATGAACATGCCAGCTCTGGAAAAATACTTGAATACAGAGATTAGCAAAACAAGCGATCCCATGTTTAAGCTCGAAAGTGCAATGGCAACACAACAGGAGGCCACAGTGGAACATTTGGGGCAAAAACTCAAACAGGCAACCGATCCGTCTTCAGTGCTCCAGTTATCTACTATAATCATTCACAGTAAAATGCTGAGATATGAAAAACAATATGGCGTCCTTAGCATAACTGAGAAATATGCTCCAAAGGTACTAAAAATTCTAGAAAAGCGTGTTGATGTGAAGGAGTTGCATTCTTTGAAGGATGCTCTAAAGAAAAATCATGTGTCGACAGATTTAATGAACCAAGTCAAAGACGTTGCTCTTGGAGGATTTCACTAAACTTCTCAACTTTGGCTGTTGGTATGGCAGTGCATTATAGGTAGTTCTGATCATCTATTGAAAATGTAATACAATGTTTTGGCCGATATCTGACCACAAAGAACCCTCTAAACCAAACTTCTTTTTTTACTTTTTTTGATTATTATTTTTTCATTTCATTTATTTTTATTACTTCCTTCAACTTAATCCAACTCTGTCCAACTTTGATCGACTTTGTTAACTTTGTGCAACTTTGTTCAACTTTTGTTCAACTTTTGTTCGACATTTCACCGAAATCGTTGTCAAATGAAATTACAATTCAGTTTCATGAACCGTTCCCTGATGTTCAGCTCGTCTTGTATATTGGGGAACTCCCATTTAATTAAGGTTGACATCAGGGCTAGGTCTTGTGATATCTTGCACTTACATATGATTTCAGTGTCTTTGGCAAACGGAATTTGATTTTAATTCCTCTATTTATTCCTCTCAATCCCTCATTTTTCTTCCTTTCTTCTTTCCTTCTTCTTTTTCTTTTCTCCTTTTTTTCTCTCTTTCTCTTTTTTCCTCCTTCCTGTTATTTCTCTTCACCTCAGTTTTATTACACAACTTATATCGATTTTTGGATCTTCCCAATTATACCCCGAAACTAAACCATATAATGGCACCCGCAAAGAAAGATACCACTGCTGCTGCTGTTGCAGCCCCTGCTAAGAAGGCAACTTCTACTCATCCTGCTTATAAGGGTTCGTACATTCAGTCCCCTTTTCAATTCCATTTTTAAAGTAATTCTAACCTTTATCTCAGATATGATCAAGGAAGCTATTTTGGAGGTTAGTCACCCCACTTTTGTGACGCCATATTGATGGTTGTATTGTGAAAAACAGCTTTTTGGAGTTGATGGTTTTTATTGTTGACGGAATGCTAACGTTTTTTGCTATTTAATTTTGTATCCAGCTCAAGGAACGAAATGGTTCAAGGTAAGTTTCGTCTGTTATCTTGTCGCGTCTTGTGGCATATGTGAACTGCTTGGAAGATGTTCCCAACAAAGAATTTTATCATCAACTGACCATATCTACTTTTGTTCTATTTAGCCGTCAAGCTCTTAAGAAGTACATTCAGAGCAATTTCAATATCACTGCTCATAACTTTGAGTATCTATTCAACAACACTCTGAAGAAGGGAGTACAAAATGGTGACTTTGTACAGCCCAAGGGTGAGTTGAGACGCGTCTGGAGATTTTTTCCGCCCTACTAATACGCATTTAGGTCCCTCTGGAACTGTCAAGCTAAAGAAGAAGGAGGCTGGCGAAAAGAAGACTGTCAAGAAGGCTGCTGTTAAGAAGGCCGCTATTACCAAGAAGGCTGAGGTTGCTGATAAGGAAAAGTCTGAGACCACCGAGAAGGCCGAGAAGCCTGCTGCCACCAAGAAGAAGACTGAGAAAGCTGCTCCTAAAAAGACTGCAAAGGCCAAGGCCGCCGCTGAAGAGGCTACAACTGAGGCCCCTAAGGCTAAGGCTGCACCAGCAAAGAAGGCTGCCGCTCCTAAGAAGAAGGCTGAGACCGTCAAGAAAGCACCTGCCAAGAAGACTGCCACTGACAGCTCTGTAAAGAAGACAAGTGCGGCATCTCGTCGACGATCAGTTCGTGCTACCGCTGCATAAGCTACTGACAATCTTTTGTCTACTTTATTTTATTCTTTATTTTTTTTCTGATATTATGTGATGTATTTTGTTCTGGTTTGAGTTTCTATGGTTATTGTTGTACTTGCTTTTAATTTTAATGTATTGGTCGAACAATTTATTTTTGATAAAGAACAAACAAAAACGGACAAGTTTCACAAAGAAAAAGTAGTTAAAAGAGACATTGATAGTACGTATCAAGATTGACTTGAGCCTGTTCGTTTCTGGTATTTGAACTCAACTGTTGACTTCGGTGCTGGTGGCGGTCAATTAACAGCTTAGCAGGATAAGGTGTAGATGGCGTCTGTTCTTTTGTAAACATTTGATCCAACCTTCGTGGCCTCGAAAGAGCCCAGTGCTTTGATTTTTTCTTTGCCAACTTCCTCTGGCTAGTATTATTGTTGCTATTGTTCCTACGACTCCAAATACTACTACTGCCTCCGCCTCCTCCGCCGCCACTACTATTGTGGTTTATCATTATATGGTGTTGTTGCTCATTTGAAATGGCAGCCAATCCCAGCGATTTCTGTAACCGTTCGTCAGCAATCCTACTTGTATTGATATTGTGGTGAGCAGAATCAAATGTGCAACTTTGAGGTGGTCTGTGGCTATATCCAGTATTGTTTTGTTGCTGGATTTTCATGCTTAGTCTATCAAGCCTCGTTTGGGTATACTGATGTCGGTGTTGCGTTGTAGCGCTCCGACTCATCCTAACTCTATCGCTAATACCACGCCGTCCTCGGCCAAGTCGTTCTAATCTTTGTCTATAGTGGCCATGTTTGTGAACAACCAAGAGGCGTGTCTGGTATTTTCTAGTGTGTTTACCTTTTTTCCCTCCCCGTTTCTGGTGATGTGTCAGGACGGAACCGCCGTAGTCGTAATCATAGTGCTCATCAAGACCACGATTAAAAAGCTCATGACTTGTAATAGTATTTTCATCATGGTGTGTACTCGTGGTGGCCGTGGGTGGTATTATAGGTTCAGGATATGCGTGGAGGTGTTTCTTGGATCTTACTACTCTGTGATATTTAGATACCATGTTCCTGTGTATTACAGAAACTAATTTACGAACCTTCATAAAGGAATCAAACTTAATTACAAAAAGCAATTGAAAAGCGAGTGTGAGACTGGTATTAGTTGGGGTTGAAGTTATTTCTGATATTGGCAAAGATCGTGAATACTTGTCTTGTACTCACTGAATATAATATTATACCGAGTCAACACAAATCCTGTGTGTCACAAAACCACATAGTTAGGACAACTAAAATCAAAGTCAATATGAAAACCTAGCAAAGTAAACTAAAAAATAAATGAATGAAAACTAAAATAGAGTAAAACTTATATATGTGCCCGTTGATGATTTCAGCAATAGCGATACTCTGTAATTGCTTCTATATCACTTAAAATATAGACATCGGCATACTACCCTTTCTATTTGGCGCCAACTTTGCATCACTTCCTGAAGTCCAAACCATTTTTTTACACCCATGGAGTTTCTCACACTCAATTTTTCAGTCTGCTGACCTTTTTTGTTAAACAATCATAATAATTCTTTGTGTTTGTGTTGATTTACCCAGTAATCCAAGTTGGTTTGTCACTAACGCTGCTTGTTCTTGATCTGACCGTCGTTCGGTATCTGGTCTCGACACAACTATTCCATTTTACGGTAAAATTTGGTTATTTATACATGCAATCTTGCGGGTATTTGTCTACTCAGTTAGGTACTTGGAAAACTGTTCATGGGGATCTCTGGTATTAGTTTCTTTAATTTTTGCATCTTCGTTTTCCAGTCAAAGTATTTTTTGTACGAATCAATGGCTCTGTATAAGTGATCCTTTTCTTTCAAGGTACAAAACGAGCTGTCATCCCACTTGAAATAATTGGGATCAGCATCAGGATTTTGAGCATGAAGTCTTTCCAATATCAAGTTCTGCTATACTGTTCACACTGATACAACGGTAACCTTTAAAGTCTTTTTCTGTTCCTTTACTGCCTGGTCCAAAACCAAAAATAGTGACTTCAGTCTCACCTGTATTAATGGTATCTATCTTGTTATTATTCTTTGCACTAGGGTTCTAGATTTTCGCCATGCCCTTCAAGCTTATCCTTGGTTTTGATATTAAGATCAGGGATCGCTTTTTTATTTCGTCTCCCATACTGTACTGAGGGTATATCAGTAAATGCAAGAGATAAATGATCTGCAGATCGCTGACTTCTTCCACGCTCAAATCTTTTGCTGGTATTGCAGGAAGAGTTCATACCATCTATTTTATTACGTTTAGGTTTCCGTTGACACCTTTTCTACTGGAAATATATCAGACAGTCGTAAAAGTTGCCAAAAATAACAAACACAAAATCTAGTCCGTTATTACCATTTAGATTTTAGGCGCCGCTATTTTAACAAACCAAGCTGGCCCTTTGTCAAACGAATCATCGTGGACACCGACTCGGGGTGAAGCTCCAAGTTGGACCTAGCATTCTACACTATAATCACCAAATATTTATGTTATGTAATATAGTTTATATTAGTCATATTAATCAGTATTTATTAATACAGGTTAGGTTATAAAATACGAGCCAGTAATATCGCGTGATAAAATGACGAAGACGACGAGTCATTTGTCCACAGGCTGCGCAGTTGCAAACTTGCGCAATGCTCAATCAGAGGGGATGATGACTAATGTCCCAATTAAGAAACAAGTAGATTGATAATTTTAAGGTTTGACAAATATCCAATCATTAAATGAGAATTTGAAAACCCCGACATGCTTAATTTTCTCCGATGCCCAATAAAATCAATGCAGAGTTTAAAATTCAAGTCATGGCATTCTAAAATTGATCAAAATATGGAAATTATCAAGATAATCTAATGATTTTAATCATTCTAATGCTCAGTGGTTATATATTTATAAATTGTCTTTATTTCCTCCACTTTTCAAAAAGTTTGGCCATTTTTTAGTAAACACTTTCATCTCTTCTACAGTTCGATATCTTATTCATTAACCTCATCTCCCACTTATTCCTTAGTTTTCATCTCATCCTTCTAGCTTAAAAGCACTTGGAGAGTGCTCTTATAGCCGTTTCAAAACCTTATATTACTATTCCTAACGCATTTCATTTTTTGAAAACTTAGCATCAATGGCTGGACAAACTGCTATTGCCTCTGCGACAACGCTGGCAATCAAGGTAGAATCTAGACCTTTACTCCCTCAGCTCGCAGTAGCTCCTAGACCTATTGAGTCAGGTAAATCTGCAAAATCACTTGCTCCCAGCGCTTCACAAAGTCTCACGCCTGGACGAAGCATATCTAGCAAGCCACAACCAAAACTCCCTGAATCTAAAGAGTTGTCTGTAAAGAGCAAATTTCCTTTAGAAGACGGTCCGATGTCGCAGTTATCTACATCCAAAGTTTGGGTTCTTCCTCCACGGCCCAAACCAGGCCGCAAGCCCGCTACCGATACGCCACCCACCAAACGAAAAGCCCAAAACAGGGCTGCTCAAAGGGCATTCCGTGAACGAAGAGCTGCAAGGGTATCCGAGTTAGAGGAAATGCTAACTGAAGTCAATGCTGAGCGAGATCTCCGAGAGAAGAAGCTTAGTGATACGCTTAAAGCCATGTCCCAAGAAAACTATGAGCTGCGAAAGAGTGTGGACGAGCTAAGAAACGAAATCAAGTCTATTTACACTTCACGTCAGTCCTCAGCTGTGGGAACTCCTCGTATGGAACAATCTTCTTATTCTTTTCAAGCCCAACCTGGGAGTGCGCCTGCTTCTGGCGGCAATGGGGGATATCCATTCATGACTCAAATGGTATCACCTGCTCCCTCAACAGAATCTCCTATGGATGTTCTTGATAGAGTACTTGAGCTACGCCTGCCTGTTGCTACTGACACTTCATCTTCAAAGGATGAAAGTGACGATGACTGTGGGGTTTGCACCAAGGATGATTGTATCTGTGAGACTATTGGGATTAAGGGATCAAAAAGCCAGGTATCCACTCCCAAGTTTCACATCCCAGAGTATACATCGGATGCCGTACCACTCAAACGACAAAGAGCTAGTGGAAATAAAACTCATGGTTTTAAAAAGCTCAATCCCCGCAAGGAAAGCATGGAGATTGACTTTACTGAAGTGTTTGCAAAGGTGTCTCAAGAAAGCAATGCTCCGCCTCGCAAAAGAAGCCGGACAAGCTATTCCTCTGATGCTGGACCATTAGGTTGTCCATCAGATCCTGTTGATCGATGTGGCTTTTGTGCTGATGGTACACCTTGTTTGTGTGCTGAGACTGCAAAGCAAGAGGCTGCTAATATGGAAGACATTAGAACAAACAAACCTCTTTCTTCTGTTACTGCCTCTTCTGGGTCTCCCTCGTCGTTTTCTTCTTTTTCTCGTCGCATTTCCCAGTCAAACTCTGACTTATCACCAAACACCTCTCACAGAAATAGCATGTCTTTTACTAGGCTACCGTCTTTAGCCTCTGGAGATTATCAAATGCTTTCTAGTCCGATTTCAATTGTGCCTGTTGACCAGCACTACATGGGGCCTTCCTCCGTCTCATCTCAATCCTCTGGCAGGTCTAGTGGAAAAAGTAGTACTAGTGGCTGCACAGGAAACCCTGGTACATGTTCACAATGCCAGGCTGATCCCATGTCAACGCTCTTTTGCACAACACTGGCCAGTCGTGTATATGCGTCAACTACCGTCAAGTCATCAAGGCATAGTGTTACTGGACTTGAGGACCGTGAAAAGGGAGGATGCTGCGGAGGAGCTGGCAAAGCTGGCGGATGCTGCAAAGAAAAGAAAACGGCAGGCCCTGAAAAAAAGATGCCTGAGCCACCAGTGAGAAAGGGATCTATCATTGATTTACCTCCTGGCACTCCATCAACTACCACACCATCAGGTACTTTCATTCCATGTTCAGCTGCATATCAAACCCTTTCACGTCATAAGGATTTCAGCAGATCGGATATAGGAAAAATTGTTGGTAAACTAAACACTAGAGGCATGCAGGTCGAAGTGAGCAGTGTTGCAAATGTGTTGCGTGAGCTCGATCGTCGCTTGTATCAGTGATGAAGACATGAAAGAAATGAAGAGAAAAAAAAAACCTTAAAATTAAATTAAAGTCTAATTGCATATTTTGAATATTTTAAATACATACACACATTAACGGAGTTTTTTGTTCTCCCAATTTTATGAGCTAGATTAACAAACATGAAAACTAATATATTATAATAAATTGTGTATCTTGTAATTAAGTGTTTTAAGGCTATTTATACTGCCATTCGAATCGTGTAGTCATCTCCGCTCTTTGTCACATATCGTACCCATGGATAACTGGGATACTGCATTTTGGGCTCTATGATTTTCAAGTACCTGACTTGAATTCCAGAAGTTGTGAAAAAGGGAATTGTGTATTTAACGGAGATGGGTTTTTTGTTTTGGCCAAACAGAGAGGCAGGTACAGAGGAAGAGCCGCCAGCGTAGACACCAGCTGTAGCAGAAGAAGAGCCCTCACCAGAAGTAGCACCGTCACCCCGGACCGAGGGTAGCCCTAGTTCTGCGGTCAAAGTAATTTCTTTACCGCCTCCAAATTTCTTAATATGCCATACAATGGCTGACAGCTCTGGCTTCCATTTGGCAGAGCCATGAGATGTTCGAAACTTAGGAGAGTCAGCATCATCAGGCACAGGAATAATGATATCAACGTCATTTGCATTTGATCTGCTTTTAAATTGGGCACGAGCACGAGCGTGGATCTCAATGCGAGAAGAAGAAAAGTTTCGCACCTTACAATCTACCCAGATTAAAGGCTTTACTGTTGTGTTTAAGCGGTATGACATGAGCTCAAATTCGCCATCAGGAGGAATGAATGAAATAGTACGATCGCTTTCAAACCGGGAAAGACGTACGCACTGATGAAATTTGACATCTTCAAGCTCAATTGATTTGCCCCCACTTGAGCGAGTAGAAACTGAAGGCATTGCTTGGCCCGTTGTGTTTGATTGTCTGTCAAAAATCACTCTATCGTTTAACCCTAATCGAAGTTCTGGCATGCCTGACAGATAGCACTTCATTTGAATAGAGCCAAGAATCTCCGAGCGAAGGACTTTTCCTGATGGTGATACCATCATATTAACGGATTCAACTACATCCAAAAATGCTTCGTTCTTGCGGTAGTTGATGCCTTCTGATCGCCATGAAACAGCATTTGTAACTGCCACGGGAGGTCGCGCTTGAATATTAAGCGCCCGTGACTCTTGTGTAATGTATTCCTTTAGAATTTGTGTATCTGTGGTTTGAGGGTATCCAAAGTCCATCATTTCGTCCAATAACTCGTACATAACCACAAAATTGTCCCTGATTGATTCCTCATTCAGCTTTTTAAAGTACTCTGTTAGGACTTTCACAATCTGGTGTAAAAACAGTAAAATCTGAGCAGCATTGGAGTTGCGTTTAGTAAGTGCCAGAATGTACAAGTTGTTATGTATGATATAAAGATAATTGACACCTTCTCGAGAAAAACATGGCGGTACAACTGAAGACTCTTCTTCAGCTTCCAGTAATAGTAGCGGAAACTTTTCTATTGCACTCATGGGAATGTCACCACGGTAGTTGCGTGAGAGAAGAGGTTTGCCCTTCAGGTCTAGAAAAAAGACTGCAGAAGCCATTATTAGGTGAAATGGAGATTCTCTCTAGTAAAAATCACAATCTACCAGAACTGCCTGTAAATGGTATGAATCTAAAGCCGATCACTAGAAATTTCAGCCTCTTTTCTTTCGCGGTGCCTATGATGATGATGATGATTTGGCCAGAACTTTGTGATAACTTCATGTTAAATTAATCCACCCTAGCCCTGACAAGTCAGAATGGGAGATTTTGATTTCATTTGTTTCGTTTAGAATGACTGCCAGTAGAGCGAGCAATGGACGGAGGGTATAGCAGTGAAAATAATGGTGAAACTCGGGGTGATAGCAGTGATCAGAACGCTCAGCTTGCATTTTTACTAGAGCAGCTGTCAAAGACAACTGGAATGCCTGTTTCCACAACAATTGCCCCTGTTACTAACACTCGTCAAAATCCACAAGTTCAGCCGGTACAGTCTAGGCCTAGCATTGAGCGGAGTGTCGATGTAAGATCAATCACAACTTACTCTCAGGCTCTGCAGTTTATAGTTGAAGTTTTAAGTCGTGAAAGCATGTTCAAAGATAATGTGCGAGCCTTGATTGAGGATCAAGAGCACCAAGAAAAGAAGTGGTATCAGGAGCGACAAGATATAATTCAAAGACAGACTGTACGGGATAGTGGTCGAGAAAAGCTAGCCAGTGTATTGAAAATTGTATGTGGATACACAGAATCAGCAGGAAATGCTGATGGTGCGAAGAATACAGATGAGGAGGCCAAGGCAAAAGAGCATCAACAAGAGCTAGAGGCATTTGACAGCAGAGTATATACCATGCTCACTCGGTTGGCAAAAGATACTGCCAACAGGTTGGCTGAACTTCGAGTTCCTCTCTTCTGTATTCGCCCTGAGCTACTAAATAGCCGAGTGCTTGAAGATCGCAAAAAGGTACTCAGCTTTTTACAAGACTTTTGTTGTGAGGAATAATTCATGAAAAAAAAAAATCTATAAAATAAGGTACATGGAATATTATAAACAAAACCTGAGAAGAAACTCAGTTAAAAAGGTACTTTTATTTAGTTCGGACACTGTAAGTTCCGTTAACTTCACCAAAGTAAGCGACATCACCATTCAAAAATAAGCCGGTCTCAACTACACCAACAAGAAGCTTGATCTTGCGGTCAAGTTCAGCAACGTTTTCAGGCTTGAGTGCAGGGAAAACTGTATCCAGGATAAAGTTGTTATTGTCAGTAACAATAGGGCCAGCCTTAGCCTTTCCGCCCTGGCGTAAAACAACGTTTGTAGCACCAAGATTGTACAGGTCTGCGGTAACCTTGTTGTAAGACATGCCAACAACTTCAATAGGGATACCCTGAGTCCACTGCACACCCAAAGACTCTGACTTTTTCCTGTAGTCTGCAACCAGAACAAACTTTCTGGCACACTGAGACACCAGCTTTTCTTGGAAAAGACAGCCACCGCCTCCCTTAATGCAGTTAAGTTGGCTATCAACCTCGTCAGCACCATCAAAAGCAATATCCAAATCTCCGACAGCGTAGCTATCGATTGATCCAACAATAAGGCCTGCCTTCTGGAGAAGTTGTCTAGACTGGAAACCTGTTGGCACAAATACCACATTGCTCACATCATCACGTTGAGCAATACGATCCACAACATATACAACAGTAGATCCCGAGCCAATACCAACGACTTTGGCATTCTGGGGAAAGTGCTCGTCTACAGCGCGGTAGGCGGCAGCTTTTTTGGCTTCTTCGACGAGATCGATAGGTGCCTTAGCAGCAGGGGCAACTGAGCTCATCTGTCTTTTTTGTACTAGTTGGTGAAGTTTCTTGTCGCGACAAAAATTAGTCAATGAAGTAAAAGAGGAAGAAAAAAATTTTTCAGTGGAATAACTGCAAGTAAAACCTATATGGGAAATGTAAGAAAAAGGGCGGGTAGAACGGCGGTTAAGAAGAGCAGGAACAAATGCCGAGCAAAGACGGTGAGATGCCAAAAGTCCGAAAAGTTTTCGTGACACTGTTGTGGGCATCTGAAGGATCCAAAAGAGCCGTGGCTGTTTCTATGAGGTGTTGGAGAATCGTGATGGAGCGTGCTTGTTTGATAGGGGTGTGGGTGAAAAATATGGGGAAATTTTTTGAACCAAGTCTAGAGCCACTCCAAGAACTCAACGTTTTGCTTTGAACGCCGACCAAGAAGAATGAAATTTTTTTATTTAATCATCCAGAGTCAAATATCACTAGATTTAGTCATGATAATGTCTCTGAGAGAGGTCTGGCCCGACCCTGGGGCGGTAACTGTCATCGGGCACCCCGTTATAGACGTTTTTGGCAAATTTTAAAGCAGGGTTAATGCCTTATATCTCTATATGTTTTACATCTTGTGTGTAAAATTAGTATTATAGTAATATTATTGTAATAAGTGTCAAAATTTCACCAAGAAATATCACAATAAGTAAGAAGAATTAGCTTGGACCATAAAAGTCTTTTACTTTATATAATGGTCGCTGTATATTTTTTCATCAGATCAGAAAGAAAAAAAAATCAACAAAACCCTGGAATTTTTCCATCTAAACCACCATTTGAAGCCACCAGTGGTAACTATATCTCATCCGACGTTTTTTTAATTTATTGTCCCTTGCCGCTAGCAGTAAGTTTGTATTTAACTTAAGCTCTTGCTCTTTGAAATAACTCAAAGCCATTATAAAACCTCCAAATTTTACTGACCTCCTAAATAGAGAAAGATAAACACATAAGTGTAAAAAATAACCCCCAATAATGACATCTACTCCTGAGAAATCTACTTCCTTATCTGACTCGCCAAATGGTGTCAAGAGTCCAGAGATTCCCTCTTCCGCTGAAACAGTTGTAGCTGAAGAACAGTCCAACTCAAGCCAGGCTGTGGACTCCGGAGCTAAGCGACCCAAGAAACGGCAAACAAAGAACAAACGGTCAAAGGGTAACAAACAGAAAGAAGACATTAAATCTAATGACGATTCTCATACCAAGGATGTTACTGCTGAAGACGCAGCTGCTGAGATTGCTCCTTCCCCCACCTTTGAGGACAAATTCACTTTGGATCTCCAGAAACTCCTTGAACCTCTTGAAAAGACGCCCGAGGAAGCTGATCCTTCTGATCCTGTTACAGAATTTCTTAGCAAACGTATTCGCAACCTTCAAAAGCGCAAGCTCCGTATTGAAAAGATCGCTGAAATCTCTGATACCGAAAAACTCAATGCTGATCAGTTGGCTGCTCTCAAGAATCGTGAATTCGTTGAATCGGTTCTCAAGGAGCTCACAGAAACCCTTGAACTTCACAAATTGCAACAGGAACAGCTTAAGGCTAAAGCTGAAGCTGCTCAGGCTGAATTGAAAGAGCAAGTCAAGAAAATGCTTGTTGAAGCAAAGGAGTTGGGTATCACCCAGGGTGAAGATAAGATATTTACCCTTATTAAATTCCTACGTGCTGCTAGTATTCAACGACATCTCGCTGCCCAGGACTTTTCTGTCACACCACAATCTGCTGGATTCGAGGCACTTCTTCATCTTGTATATAACGGAGATGACACCTCACTTGCCTCCGTTACTAAGCTTTATGACGGATCATTGGATCTTGTTGCTGAAGACACTGTGTCATACAAGACCCTTAGAGATGTTTCAAGACTTCCTGAGGAGGTGCTTCGTGGAGAAGTAGAAACTGTCGAGGAGGAGGCTAAACAAGAAGAAGGTGAGGAAGGAGCTGCTTCTACTCAGGAACTTACCGGATCAGATAGCGTTCAGGTTTCTGGCGAAGCAAGCTCTCAAAGTTCAGTAAAGATTTCATTTCTTCAGGAAAGTGAACTAGACGAGGATGCTGCTGCTGCCACCGCCACTGCTGCTACTCCTACTGCTACTCCTACAAGTGCTCCTACTAGTACTCCTACCACTGATCCTACTACTGCCACTAACCCTCCCACTGCTACTGCTGATACCCCTGTACCTGCTGATCTTGATTCTGCTCCTCCTTCGACTACACCTACTGCTCCTGAGAAACCTCAGCGAAATAAAAAGCGTCATTACTACAACCGCAATCGCAATAATAATGCTAATTCTGGCTCTCATAAGCCCAAGAATTAGTTTTTCATGCATACATAATAAAAGTTTTGTGTTTTATTATTATTTAAATACTATTATAATATTTTTTTTTTTTTTTTCATGTTTGTGTTCTTGGAGACACCCTGTTAACGGAGGAAAATCCATATACTAGTCAAATAAAACTCAACTAGTATACCATAATCAAGATGTACTATGATGCACTATTGATTTTTCTAGGCATTGATGAAGAAACTCGGCAAGAATTATCCTCAAAAATGAGGATAATCCGAACCAAGCTTTGAGTACAAGTCGTCGGTTCCCAAAGAAGAGGCTCCAAAACGGAGTCTCATAAGCCAGGAAGATCTGTGAGTGAAATTATGTCCTAGAAATGTACAGATCACGCATTTCATGAAGAACCAGCCCGCCTTCGACTCAACATCGCCGCCATCTTTAATGGAAGAAAAAAGAAGAAAAGAGGAATTTGTGTAGAATTTTTTTCACTATTTATAGTCTTCTGTGAGGGTTAGGTGTATTGAGTATGCGTACACGACAAGGAGGGGATGATTGTTGTACTGAAGAAACAGAAAGAAAGAAAAAAAAATATTTTAGATATTTTGATAGATCTTCATTGAAAGCAACGACCAACGACAACGTTTTACGAAGTTACGAGTTTAAAAATGACCCAAGAGTATAATGTTCAAGCTGCTGTCGAGCTAAAAAATGACGGAAATAAGGCTCTGCTAGCAAACAACTACGAGGAAGCCATCCAGTTGTATAGCCAAGCTATCAATCTAGACCCGTCCAAGGAAGTGTACTTTGCCAACCGAGCACAAGCCTACATTAAGGAAGAAATGTATGGAGCTGCGGTAGAAGATGCATCACAGGCTCTGAAGTTGAACCCAGCGTATACAAAAGCTTACTACAGGCGAGCAGTAGCGCAAGCAGCCATCACAAAGTATAAAGATGCACTGCGGGATTTCAAAACGGTGGTTGAAAGAGCGCCGAGCGATAAGGATGCCCGGTTGAGGTTTGAGGAGTGTCAAAAGATTGTTCGTGCTCAGGCATTTGCACGGGCTATTGAAGTTAAGGATGGTCCTTCGTTAAGTGAATCCTTGGATATTCAAAGCATGGCCCTAGAAAAGGGCTATGATGGTGCTGTGCTTGACATTTCCTTTGACAATAAAGAGACTCAAGACACTAAGGACAGTGACAAAAAAGATAAGTCCGCTAACTTATCAGTCAAGGTGACGAAAGAGTACGTGCAAGATATGATTTCACGGTTCCGAACTGGAAAACTGTTGGATCGCAAATACGTGTATGCAATTGTACTACAAGCCATGAAGATTTTCAGAGATGAGGCTACAATGGTAGAGGTAGATCTTCCTAAGGATGATCCCACGAACAAGTTTATCACGGTTTGTGGTGATACCCATGGTCAACTGTTCGACCTGCTTAACATTTTTGAAACCAACGGATACCCCAGTGAATCACACATGTATCTCTTTAACGGAGACTTTGTCGACCGTGGATCCTGGTCTACAGAAATTGCATTATTGTTGTATGCTTACAAAATCCTTTATCCCAAGAGTTTCTTTATTAATCGAGGTAACCATGAGGCTGACGACATGAACAAGATGTATGGCTTTGAGGGTGAATGCAAGGCCAAGTACAAGAGTGAAAAGATCTTTGGTCTGTTTTCTGAATCCTTTTCTGCACTTCCCCTTGCCACTCTCATCGCGTCCCAGTACCTTGTGTTACATGGTGGTTTGTTCTCAGATGATAATGTATCGCTCAACGATGTTCGCAAGTACAATCGCTTTTCTCAAAAACAACCTGGTAGCTCAGGTATTATGATGGAGATGCTATGGACTGATCCCCAACCTATGCCTGGCAGACAGCCTTCTAAGCGTGGTGTGGGAATTCGATTTGGACCTGATGTGACTGCCAAGTTCTGTGAAGCCAACGGACTCAAGGCTGTAATCCGTTCTCATGAGGTTCGTATGGGCGGTTATGAATTGGAGCATAACGGTAAACTGGTGACTGTGTTTTCTGCACCTAATTACTGTGATAGTCAAGGCAATAAGGGTGCGTACATTAACATTCGGGCGCCTGACTACGAGCTGGAGTGTGAGACTTTTGAGGCAGTTGAGCATCCTGATGTTAAGCCAATGGCCTACGCTTCTCGACTGATGTATTAAAGAGGTAATATAAAGCCTTTTAGATTTTCTATAAGTAATATTTAAAAAAAAGCATGGAGAATGAAGACGAAGGGATGTTTGAGCATGGTTTATATATAGTGTATATACCTTAAACAGTTTAAAAATATATACCACAATTTGTGTCAAAAAAGTGCAGAGTATGACAGTGTTGTGCTACTGTAAATACTATTTACAAGTTGATAAGTATCATTTATATATCTGGCTAGTCCAACGCTTCTATACATGCTGAATACGTTCTTTAACACCTTTTTCTTTAGTATTTCTTATTCTTTTTAGTAACAATGGTCTTTGTCAATGCATCATTATCAGGTCTTGTCATGAACGCTTCTGAGAGCTAAGACATAATTAATTATGTCCTGTCATAGTTGGGCCGTTGCGTGGCTTTAATTTGAATGGGTACTCTTTCTCTATATTAAACTATAATACATGGACCACCCTACACTAAATGAAGATAGAATATTCAAATAAACATCGAATTGACTGCAATTTATTCAGGAAATATAACTTTGTAGGTACAGAATTTCTACTATTAATACTATGGAGATAAAAGAAAAGAAAGAAATAAAAATAAAATAAGAATCAAGAATAAAAAAAGAGCATAGAAAAATAAGTCAAGGAGTAATAACAACAGAATAACAAGAATAGCAGATGCTGACAAAAAATAATAAAGGCGTGAGAGAAGAGTCGGATTTTTAGTTGAATTGTTTCATCTTTTTTGGTATTTTTTTATTGAGTTTAACGGGTCTTTTTTGAATATTTTTAACGGTTTTTGTTGTTGAATTACTTCTTTTCCTCAGGAATATTAGTTGACAGCCAAGAGAGACCTTCTACGAGGCCTTCACCAGTCTTGGCTGTTGAAGCAACGACACACCAGGTTCTGCCCTTAAGTGTGTCCAATTGAAGCTTTTCGGTGACTTCCTTGGGATGCATTGCATCAGGAAGATCCTGCTTGTTAGCGAATACTAAAAGAAGTGCGTCCTTCATCTCTCTATCTGTAATGATACGATGAAGTTCTTGTCTAGCCTCGTCAATTCGTGCCTTGTCAGCTGAATCCACAACGAAGATCAAACCTTGGGTGCCTGTAAAGTAATGGCGCCAAAGAGGACGAATCTTTTCCTGTCCACCTACATCCCACACGTTGAACTTGATGTTTTTGTATGTGAGTGTCTCAACGTTAAATCCTACTGTAGGGACGGTAGAAATTCTGAAGGGAATATTGTTAGCTAAGGGAAAGTAAAGTGAAAACTTATTTGCAAAACATACCCTTGATTCAATTTAAGTTTGTATAGAATAGCTGTAAGAAATTGGTGTTAGACTGGAAAGAAAGGATAACTTATAGTAGTAAACATACTTGTTTTACCAGCAGCGTCAAGGCCGAGCATAAGAATTCTAGCTTCGAGTTAGAGATAGGACGAAAAAGTGATATACAAGCAATAGTAGCAGTTCCTACCTAATTTCCCTGCTTCCAAATAGTTTGGACTAAAGTATAGTTAGAATAAAGTAACAAAATATGCGGAAATAAGGAAGACTTACCAGGATCTTTGACATAGACAAACCCATGATGGATGGTAGTAGATACTAGTGCGTATTGAAGCTTAATGTGTCGCGAAGAACAATGGGGATGAGCAATATGAGAGAATAGAGAATTGAACTTGAATGAAAGGCAATAATCCCTGGGCGTTTCTTTCCTTTGTATATCGAAGGTTAAACCAAGATCAAAGAAATAGTTGAGGCCGTATTGAAGACTTAGGTGTCACTCACTTGTGCTGTCTTAATCAAGTACAAGTATTATGATTCTGAAATATTAATCTCAGTGTTTCGAATATAAACTAACGACGTATAAAAACTGATTTGACTTAAGGAAAGAAAGTAAAAACCAGCAATGGAAAAAAAATATTTAAAAATAAAATTTTAAAAATAAAATAAATAAATAAAAAAAATAAAAATTAAAAAGATAAAGAAGAAGAAAAACTGTGATGTGTTTTTAGGGTGGACAAAAATCATGAAGCCCCTTTTTGATAAAAATCAAAAGCGTTATATAGGGTATCGTTGTAGCGAAATTAGTGTTCTACTCAACGGTTCTACATTGGTTCTACGTCATTTCTATACTGGATTTATATTAGATTTTCATGTTCACGTTCTGACAGTCCCATCATAATGGACGCTAGTTTCGAATATGTTAAGGATAGCCGGCTCTATGGAGGTAGCACTATAATCATTATTTCATGAAACAATTATCGTGGATAGACTTTTACTGCTGCGTGTTTTGAATTCTTCCTCCCACATCTACTCTACTATGAATGATCTGCCTGACCCACATCTCCTTTCTTGTTTTGAAGAACAGTTTGGTCTAGCATTTTGAAGTTTGTGATTAACAGAAGCTTGTTCCAAGATAAAATAACACCACGTAGATTCTCTGTACATATTATTTCATTACGCTGCTCTAGCATATGATGTGGGAAAGCTACCTCTCATTCCATTGAGTTCTCCTTCTGTCCACCCATCTCCAATGTCTTCTCCAACAACAGCTATTTTATCACCTGCCTGGATAGTAATCTCGTCTTCTGTTTGTGCATCGTAATTGTACAGCGCAATCATGTAGTTAATCTTCTTTGCACCTCGTTTCGGTGCAACCGCCGGTCCCCGTTTTTTGTTAGGATTTTTCGAATCCCCAGTAGCTGCTGTGTTGGTAGTGCTAACTGATGCTATAGAGGCTACAGGCCGAATAGGAGTCTGAATTTCTTCTGTATAACTCGCTGGAACTAAACCTTCATTGCCATCATTGGTTTTAACCATAATCCAGCCAGATCCATCATCAGGATCAATAACAGCAAGCTCCTCGCCCCCAGCCGCGCTTACTTCACCTTCCCCACCAGCAGTATACGGATATAACATTTTAACTCTTGGACCCTGAGCACCGTTACTTCCAGTGTCGTCCGCTGTAGCTCCGCTGCCCGCTGTTGCTTCTTTCTTAGACTTGGATCTACGGAATGATGATAAAAAGCCGCCCTTATGCTTGCCTTGTTCATCAAAATTTGACGACTTGGCGGTTGTTGAAGTGCCTGTTGTTGATGTTGAAGTTACTGGGCGGATGCTAGATGAAGGAGATGCATGATGATTCGATGAGCCATCGCCCCCAATGCCCATTAGTCCAAGAAGACCTCGTCGTTTCTTTGTTTCTGCAATTGGTGTCACAGAGTTTAAATCTTTGTCGCCTGCGGCCACTTCGATAGTTTCTACTTCGACCTCCTCAATGGTTTTGGCAGTCTCATTATATGTCAATGCCTGAAGGGCAGAGAGTGAGCGACCCAGATATTCTACATAGCTGCCTCGTGAAATTTTTCCGGCAGCAAGGTCTATTGCTGCTGTTTTCTTCTGATCTTGAGCAGCCTTGTATGACTCTATTCTAGCGCGGCTGGATTTTTCATGGTCAGACAGCTTGGCCTGTGAATCAACTAATCTTTTTCTCAAGTACTGTAAAGCAGTATCATCTGTGATCATTTTTTCATCGTCGTGCCAAATAGGAGAGGGTTGGTAATAATAGTCTGTGGGTTCTGTCCACTGGGCAATGTTATGTTTTACAAACATTGCTGAGTCAAGAGCAGGTTCATTTTGTACAACCACGCCAGACATACTAGTCAAGCATGCTTTACTTCTGTCATAACAGCCTTGTTCAAAATCAATTGCCTGGTTCCAAAATGTATTGAGCATCTGCACGCGAGCCTCATTTAGGTCCTGAAGTTGGTCTAATAGCTCAGGAACGTCCTCATGGTAGTATTTGTCCTTTATACGGTTGGCAACATTTATTTTAATCAAGTAAACATTCTTGTCATTGTTCATCTCCACCTCACGGTCTTGTAGCTTTCGGTTGGCCTTATCTTTGGATCTGTCAAAGGATTTAGATGCCTTGGCTCGAGTTGTTTCCATAGTCTGGCACGAAGCGTCATATGTGCTCTTGCTCTTTTTCAAGTCGTTGTAAAAATTGTCGCGGTCCTCCAAGAGTTTGTCGTGGTACAATGCGTATCGGCGGCGCAGCTCATCGAATTTAACCCCGACTCCATGGACCTGGTCCGAAATTTGGAGTCCAAATTCGTTAGAAATTCGTAGTCTTTCCTTGCCTAATTGTTCTGTTTGGTTCAAGATTTCTGACCAGGTAACCAACGAGGCACTTTCAAGCGAACCTGGAGTGATGACAGGGTTCTCTCCCACACTTAAAATAGTAGAAATCTTTGCCTTTTTTTCAAAATACTTGCTACTAAGGGCAGTAAGTTTCTGAGAGTACTCTTTTTCAATTATTGCTCTTTCTTGGTAGAATGAATGAATATCGTCCATCCATCGGATACCTTGTCCTATCCAAGCATCCACAGACTTGTATCCGTCCTAGGAAAACCGCATGTTAGCATTATAATAATAACGAAGTGAAATAACACAACCCAAGTTAACACTCACTTTTAGATCATCTCCAAAGCTGACACTAAGAGGAGCTCTCTCCTGGTCTGCCATTGTTTAAAATTAGTATATATTGCTGGAGTTATATAATTTGTTTAGTACTGTACTGGTGTCAAAATGCCAAACTGTAAGGAGTAGGAAGACATCGTAAAGGCCAAAAAAACCGCCCAAAAAACTAAAATAAACGTTCAAAATTGGGTCTACCACAGACCTCCAACGTATAATTGAGAATACTAGAGTAATAATCATCCTTCACTAAATTTTTACCCAACTTCAAAAATATTTACATTTCCGCCCATTTTTGACTTCTCTGGTTTTTTTTTTTTTTCTTCTCTCAATATCTCCAATTGATATCGCTACCTCCACCCGAAACATATTCATCTAATTCACGCCATGTCTGTCGACTTCCAGGCCGTTGCTGAGCAGTTCACCACCTTTTACTATCAACAGTTTGATCAGGATCGATCCCAGCTTGGTAATCTCTACCGCGATGCTTCCATGCTGACCTTTGAGGCCTCCCAGGTCCAGGGAGCCAAGTCCATTGTTGAGAAGCTCATTGGCTTGCCCTTCCAGAAGGTTGTTCATCGCATCACTACCCTTGATGCCCAGCCTGCCTCCCCCACTGGCGGTGACATCATTGTTATGGTCACTGGAGAGTTGCTCGTTGATGAGGAGCAAAATGCCCAGAGATACTCTCAAGTCTTCCACCTCGTTCCCGAGGAGCAGAGCTTCTATGTCTTTAATGACATTTTCAGACTCAACTACTCTTAAATGCAGGAAGCAATTGGAATGATCTTTAGGTTTTTTCCATATAATAGTTTAGTTACTCTGCATTGTGCTTGTTATGTTAGTTGAATGGTACCTTTTTTTTCTTATTGAATTGCCGTGATCCCTAGAGGTCTTAATAGATTTGGTTTTAAAGTAATTTTTGTAATCCTATTCTCATCTTGTTCTTTATGCTTCCCGTTGATTAATGCTTGTTAGTCGTTTGTTTACTTTTTATTTCTGGTGCGGTGACTGTGACGTGGGAGTTTTAACATATGAACTCAAACTGGCTCTCATATGGCTGTTTCCTTACTTTCACTTTTTACTTCTTTCTCAGTCCCCTGACCACTAATACATATCTTTAGCTCAGTCCCATGTCTGATATTCCGATCGTTCCTCAGAGACCTGCTCGTAAGACCCCAGAGGTATGTAGCATACAAGCACTAATAAAAAGCTAAATTAACTCCCTTTCAGGCTACTACAGAACAGGCTGCTCCTACCATTCCTCAACCGCCATCTCACCGCTTCAAGCGTGATTCTGATACTGGGTCTGATGGAAATGTTTCTGACCTATCTGCTTCATCTCTGATTGACTCTATAAGTAATAGTGTCAATAATAGCAGTACCAGTATTCCTCAAATTCCTCAACGCCGGCCTGCAAGACCAGCTGCAACTCCACCACCAGTTTCGGCTACCCCCACTGTTCCTTCTAGGCGGCCACCTTCTCGGGGTACCCCCAGCTCTGAGAATGTAATTGAAAGCACTAGTCCTGTTCCTTCCGTGCCCTCTACTAGACCTGTTAGGCCCTCGCCAGATGCCATGCCCAGTGTCCCCTCGAGAAGGCCCCAGCCGGTCAAAGAGACAGATGAGGTTGTACCAGAGATATCGGATGAAACCGCACTTCCCTCAATGCCTTCTTCTCGTCCTTCAAAAAAGGCCCCTGAGTTGTCATTAGAAAGCGAGAATAATGTGGACGAGGTCAAGGTAAAGGATACACCCAATTTAGACTCAACTGAACCAGAGGTGCCAAGTGTGTCTGCCTCGGGTGGACCTCTAGAAGATGTTGCATCCCCATCTCTGTTGTCTACACATAATTTCATCTCTCCACCAGTTGAGATGGTTCAGTCCAAGGATCCTAATCTTCCTCCTATGCCTGCCACTCGCCCTCGCCCCGTACGCCCTTCTTCAACCACCGAAGTCCATGCTCCTCCTGAACCGACTACAGAAGAACTCGAAACTACATCCCTCGCAGCTGCCGATCCAATTGAGTCTAAAGAGCCCAGTCTCTCACCTATGCCAACCACTCATCCTGTTCATTCGCCGCCTACGACTGCAACGGATGTCATTCCCGAACCAAAGTCAGAAGAAGAAGTCATAATTCCTCCCCTCCCATCTGTACGCCCTGTCCGTGCTCCTCCAGCCGATCTAGTTGAGCCTAAGGAGCCTAGTCTTCCTCGTATGCCGGCATCTCGCCCCGTACGCCCTTCATCTGCCGCTGAAGCCAAAGCTCTTCTTGAGCCAACTGTAGATGAAGTTAAAACTCCCTCCCTCCCAGTTGCAGATCAAATTGAAGTTAAGGAGGCCAGTCTTCCTCCTATGCCAACTACACGTCCAGTGCGTCCTTCCTCTGCATCGGGAACCAATCCTCTTCCAAAACCAGTCTCAGAGGTGACCGAGTCTGCTCTTTCTTCTTCCGATGATCCAGTTGAGTCTAAGGAGCCTACTCTTCCTCCTATGCCAGCCTCGCGTCCCATGCGCCCTCCGCCTACACCTACGCCAGGAATTAATATCCCTCCTCGGCCTTCTAGTCGCCCATCTGGCTCTCGAACAAGCTCCTCAACCAACACGGGCACTACTGAGAAATCCGTATTGCCGGCTGTTGTAGATGGCCCTTCAGATAAACAAGATAGTAATTCAGTTGTTGAAGTCCCAGAAGAGGGAAATGCTGTGGATGTTTCTAAGGCAGAAGATACGGAAGCACCTATCGAACCTGTTGAGGCAGTCAAGAATGTCGAAACTCTTGAGGCAATCACGCCAATTGAGTCTGCTAAACCTTTGGCTGCTGTTGAAATACCTGCTGATTCTTGTATTCAAACTACTGAAGCTGTACCTGAAACACAACCTGAGCCTACCCCCGCGCCTATCGAATCCGCTGACCCTGTAATCAAGGAATCTCCAGAATTGTCCAAGCAAGTCGAGAAATCCGAGCAAGTTGAGAAACCTGCCAGTGAACAACAACCCTCAGAAAATGTTGACATCGTTGCTGAGCCCAAATTAGTGAAACCTACACCTATGCATCCTACAATTCCTGCCCGACCTACACGTCGACCCCCATCTGCTACAAGGGACTTGGGCACAACTCCCGATAGTGCGGTTGGAACAACACCAGACTTGCCTGTAAATCGGCCTACGAAGCCAGTTGTACCCCAGCGACCCAAGAAACTAGCTGGTGTTGCTTCGATGTTTGAAGGTGACTCGGCTGGTAAACCAGCACCTCCAACTAAGCCTAAACCACCTGCCAAACTCAACAAAGTTGGTGCACTACGAGCATCCTTGTTCAAGGACCTTGATAATGTGATTTCTAGAGGAGGGGTCCCCATGCCAATGATGGGAGCCTTTGGTAAACCTCCCAGTCCTAAGAAAGAAGAGGCAGAATCCTCAACGGCAGTGGAAGGTGAGGGATCTACAGCTGTTGCCGAAAAGGAACAGCAACCTGAAAAGAAGCTAAGCGACGTCAGACGAGGTCGCGCAAAGGGACCTCGCCGGAAGTTGCCCACTGCAGCAAAGACTACATTCCAAACTATGATTACGGACGTGTGGTCGATTGGACCTGAGACAGTGAAGCCAGTAGAAGAGCCTGTTGTGGAGGAGTCAACTGAGAAGATTGATACTGAACCAATTACTACTGAGAAGGAAAAAGAAATTAAGGAGTCATCTTTGGTCGATTCAGCACCAGGCAAAACTGAAAGCATTCCTAAAGATACTTCTCCTGTAGAAAAGGAAGATATCAGTACTGAAAAGGATACAACTCTTAAAGTGAAAGAACTTCCGGATACACAATCAGAGACTGTAGATGTTAGTGATACTGTACCTGTTGAAGAACCAATGGACGAAGTGATTGTTGAGAAAAAACAGACTGAGCCTGTTGGTGTCAAGCCTGTTGAGATTGAGTCTGACGAGGTTGATGTGAAGAGTTCTAAGCCTTCTGCTATTGAACCTGTTGACATTAAGCCTGTGGTTGTTGAGCCTGTGGACACTAAGCCTGTTGACAATAAGGATGTCACTGTGGAATCACCTATTAAGATTGAGCCTATTGAAGTTGAGCCTGTTGACGTCAAGCCCATTGAAGTTGAGCCTGTTGATATCAAGCCCGTTGAAGTTGAGCCTGTTGACATAAAACCTATTGAAGTTGAGCCTGTTGCAGCTCAACTTGACACTCTTAAACCAGCTGCTATTGAAGCGCAGGCTGAGGACGATTCCGAGATAGAAATCTTGGGTGTCTCAAAAGTGGAGTCTTCAAGTACTAATATCAAAGAAGAATCTGAACCGGTCATTAGTACTACGACTACCACCACGGCTGATACTACGGACAATGACAGATTAAACTGAACTGAGTGTAAAGGTTAGATGATATAGTTGAAGAAGAAAACAAGCCTTTTTATTGTGTTTAGAGTTATGTACGTCAGAAAACAAGGCAGCCAAATATTTGACTTTATTAAAAACATTGACTATTATACATGATATTATTCTTTCAATACAATCTTGCATATGAATCCTCTTGTAATAGGTAACAGTTTGAACCGAACCATTTCCATGGCTTGAAAAGTCCACTACGAACGTCGACAAATACCCACTTCCATCGCCTTGCAACCAGCCCAATAAGCGAAATCGTGTGAGATACGCGTAATAAAGTGTCTCGTGTAACGTCTCCTTACATATTTTGTTGCTGCACAAATTCACTAAAGAAACTGATAATCCTCATATAAATTTCAGTTTTATGATGATGTACCCAGTTTCATACAAATTTTTTGTTCTTCTCTATGGGGAGCAGCAGCTTTAAACTCTGTACGCTCAAGGTACGGCACGGACACAAACATTCGCTATGATGTACACTGAATCTTCTACTAAAAATACGGTCAAAACACAACTTTACATTGAAAAATCATAAAAATCTCTCTTCTTTCTTCTTTTTTTTTTCCTTCTTCTTCTTCTTTTCTTCTCTGATTAGACCTTTTCGTTGGCCTTCACAATCCTTTAGTCTCTCTTTATCACATTTTATTCATTCACTCGTTATGTTAGGATCTCTACTGACTCTTGTGGCTGCATTGCCTGCTATAAATGCTGCTTTAACGCCTATCGAAGTTCAAGGTAATGCGTTTTACGCAGGCGACGACCGATTTCTCATCCGTGGTGTGGACTACCTACCTGGAGGTTCGTCTAACTTTACCGACCCTCTCATCGACTCCGATAACTGTAAACGTGATATTGAATACTTTAAAGATCTTGGTCTTAATACAATTCGGGTTTACTCTGTAGACAACTCTGCCGACCATGATGAGTGTATGCAACTATTAGACGACGCCGGTATCTATCTTATTTTGGATGTAAACACACCCAAAAACTCTATTAATCGAGCTAATCCTGGCCCCTCCTACAACACTGCCTATTTACAGCATGTGTTTGCCACAGTCGATGCTTTTAAAGGTTATGATAATCTGCTAGGTTTTTTCGCTGCCAATGAGGTTATCAACGATGAAAACACTACGACTTCAGCGCCTTATGTGAAAGCTGTTATTAGAGACATGAAAGCTTATATTAAAGCCCAGGCCAACCGAACCATTCCTGTTGGTTACTCTGCTGCCGATATTTCCACTAATCGTGAACAACAAGCCAAATACTTCAACTGTGGCTCTGATGACGAGCGTCTGGACATGTTGGGTATGAACGACTACTCATGGTGTGGCTATTCTTCGTTCACGCAGTCAGGCTATGACCAAAAGGTACAGACTTACTCAGGATACGGACGTCCTATGTTTTTGTCCGAGTTTGGTTGTATCAAGGTGACACCACGTCCCTTTACAGAAGTCGAATCGTTATACAGTACTGACATGACGAGTGTGTTTTCTGGCGGTCTTGTGTATGAGTACTCAGAAGAGGAAAACAACTACGGGTTAGTTGAAATTTCGTCTAGCGGAAATATCACCACAAAAGAGGACTACGATAATCTCAAGAGCGAGCTGGCCAAGGTGACAGATCCATCTGGTGATGCTGGTGCTTCTTCCAATAGTACTGCGTCAGAGTGCCCTGACTACGAGGAGGGTGTTTGGGAAGTCAGGGACTCATCGCTTCCTTCCATGCCCGAGCGAGCCTCTGTTTACCTTTCATCTGGTGCTGGTGAACCGCTTGGAACAGATGGGCCGAGTACATCAGAAGGTGACAGTGAAGATGATGATTCTAACAGCAGTACGTCAGCTTCTGCTTCTGCTACTGCCACTGCGGACGCTTCAGATAGTTCTTCATCAACATCCTCGGCTTCTAGTTCTGCCAGTAGCAGCGGTGCTGCATCAGGCAACCTTGTTTTAATTCCTAATGTCTTATCAGCCGTAGTTTTGGGCCCTGCTGCTGTGATTTTATCTTCATTTTTGTTAGGCTCTGTGTTAGTGTTGTAGATTGTGTGTAAAGCTGCTTAAATAAATTGAATTGCCTTGTTATATTTCATTATCGCGTATGTGGCGCGTTTTAATTATGGAGTTTATTTTTTTATTTGGCAAATTTGCAACCCTATTCCTAATGTGACTGGTTTTTGACTTTCTTCCATAAATGGAAGTGTAAATCAGAGTCTGGTTCAAATATGTGAAACCGCATATTATTACTCATAAATAATGTAATGAGAATATAGTGGTTTTGTCACATGACCACTCTTTTTGGGTAGTTTTTTTTTTTTTCAAGCCCACGCACTACTCACAATTTTTTGGAATTTTTTTGTCCTTTTTTTTTGTCAACTCAACGATAAGTTCAGACAGTCTAATCCTTTATATTTTTGTATAACGACATCACCGACAACATGTCTGCTGCTTCCAAGATCCTCAGTGAGAAGCCATCTGAGCTCGAGCTCCAGGTTGGCCAGGCTCTTATCGACCTCGAGAACTCTGCTGCTGACCTTAAGGCTCAGTTGCGACCTTTGCAGCTCAAGTCTGTCCGTGAGGTAAGTCCGACTTTATGAATATGCCGAATCGTGATGATGATGATGATGATGATGGGAATTTATCTCGATTTCTTTTATTTTTATATTCTATTAAATTTGAATTCTAATCAACGTTTGTGTAGATTGAGGTCTCTGGTGGAAAGAAGGCTATTGTCATTTTCTTCCCTCCCCCCTCATTGCAGTCAGTTCACAAGGTCCAGCAAAGACTCACCCGTGAACTTGAGAAGAAGTTTTCCGACCGCCACGTTGTTTTCCTTGCCGAGCGCCGCATCTTGCCCAAGCCCGGTCGCCGCAACCGCCAAACCCAGAAGCGTCCTATCTCTAGAACCTTGACCGCCGTTCACGACCGTATCCTTGAGGACCTTGTTTTCCCTACCGAGATTATTGGAAAGCGTGTTAGATACCAGGTTGGTGGCTCCAAGCTGCAAAAGGTTATCTTGGATAACAAGGATTCTGCTGTTATTGATTATAAGTTGGAGTCTTTCCAGTCTGTCTACAACAAGCTTACTGGAAAGCAGGTTGTGTTTGAAATTCCTGCCTCCCAGGGTGAAGTCTACTAAACGAGCAAAGAGAAACAAAAAGCAAAACAAAATTTAGGGGATGTAGCCATAATCCAATATACAAACGAATTATTTGACATAGATATGGGTAACTTGCCGATGTAAATGAAAACAACCCAATATCTGGGGGTGTTGGCTTTTGTTTTGTAGAAATGTAGAATTTGGGGATTCAAATATTTTGCAGTATGTGATTTGATGTTTTTGTAACCCACAATTGTTGAGATCTTAGAGGTTAACAGTGTAGTAGTAAATGAGACTCTTTGGTTTACAGGTAAATTTCTTTCAATCAGCAAAATCTATTAGCAGTCAGAGGTAAATTATATCTATATGAATAGGGGGTCAGAATAATATATGAATAAAACAAGTCTTTACTTTATTCATAACTATATCCTTTTTTTTTGTATGGTTATTTTTTTTAACATAAAAAAAAGCAAAAAAATAATAAAAAATGGTCTGGAAATCTCAAAATATATAAACAAAAATAAAACAAGTTCGTAGAATTTTTTTTTTTTTTTTCAAATTTGGTTGTAATTCTTTTTCTTTTTTTAAACCTTTCGTTGAAGCCTGAAAGCTCCTTGTCCGGCCGGTTTTTCTAAAACGTTGATCGATTCTTGTTTCAACTTGAAGGTACCATGATTAACGTCTTGAGGCACTAATCTGGTCGGATATGGTCGATAAGCAGAAGAATCATCAGTAGGATCATCTAATGGCACAATACGGGGTTCCATGCGTCTGCGAACAGGTGAAGGTGATGATGACATTGGCTTGTTACTAACTGGAGAAGGACTGCCTCCATTTGAACCAGGAACCATCTTGCGAATAGGTGATAACCGCGTAGGTGAGTTGCCTCGAATTGGACTGCCGCTGCCAGAGTATGGGTTATACTGTGGAGCTGGTGGTGAGTAATACAACGAGGATCCTGTAGAAGATCCTGAAGAACTCGACGACGTCGTCGTAGTCGAGTAAATAGATTCTGCTGAGGATCCTACGCCGTAATGCTGTTGTTGTTGGAGGTACCTTGGTCTAGGATGGTCCAGGACATATTCACCAGTAGAATATATTTCAGATTCAACCATTTGCATCTGGTCGTTTTGCTGTTGCAGTTGAGTTTGTTCTGGGTCTTGTGGGTTAAGAACCAGTGTAGCCGCACTGGTTTGCTGTAATATGCGCAATACAGCCCAAGCTATGAGAGCCACAGATCCCCAGATGAGAGTGAACCTTAGGCCGACTGCAATGTAAGAGGCACCCACATCGACGTAATGCTCAATTAGAGGTCTCAACACTGCAATCAGCAAGCCCACCACAACTCCTGTACAGAATGACGCTGGAGAAGTTGGCCATATGTACGGTACAAGAATGGATGGTAGGATGATTGAAGAGATCTGGCCTGCCGAAGTGTTTTTTGGTTTCCCAATGGCTGTAGTCGCCGATACCACCGACGTATTACTAGCAGATGTGGCCGTTGAAGGAGCTGGAGAAGCCATGCGATGTTCGTAGTGAACCAAAGCCAGTGAGTTAGCTGGTTCTAGTTGTGCTGGGGATGATTGGTACACACGTCTTGGAACCAAGTCCAGAGATTGGTGGTTGTGGTATTGTGAGAATCTGTTGTCTATTGATGATGGAGAGTTTGGACTTTTCGCACAATTGTTAATGTAGTTTGTTTTAGCCTGGACAAACGCTGATCGCGGGGTGTTCAGGTTTGGAGAACAGGAGCGAGAGGAGGTGAATGTAGTAGTGGTCGCCGTTTTGAATTTATTGAAGCAGAAGACAAACACACACTCTGGATGGAAAATGTGGTCTTCTTGGTGTTGTTTTCTAGACAGGTAGAGTAAAACTGACTAAAATTATAACCAGCTGCGATATAATAAAAAAGTGGCTTTGAGTATGTACAAATAGTATATATTTATACACCTTTGGGGGCTAGGTAGTAGATGTTACACTAAACGATCAAAGATGATATTGAAAGTTTACTCCAGGTCCTTGTGTGTGGATGTTTTGTAACGATCAAATGGGGCTGTTGTCAAAATCTGAAACCTTTTAGGCGGGATCTGTTGAAAATGACGGCAGAAATAATAAAAGAACGATGAGCACAAGTCGTAAATGTGGACAGAGGTCGTTCCTGGGGTGGTTTGCTGTTTATTGGTTGAATGAAATAGCTGACAACGATATGAAGGACTAAGGATCGTTTGTCTAGAATATTAAAAGTCGAAATGCTAAAGAGAAGAGAGGAAAGGAAAGAAAGAAAGAGAGGAAAAAAGGGGGAAAAGAAAGAAGTATTATAAAATGGAAATAGAGGACTAGATCTGATCTTTATATATAATTATAAATAGGGAGAGGAAAGAGGAAAGAAGGAAGAACCTGGAAAGAAGTAGAAGTAAAAAACAAAAATTCCAGTTTCATGACCAGCCTCTGGATATAAAATAGAAATAAAAAAACATTGTCATTTGTGGAGCCTCTTTTAACCAAATAGTTACAGTTAAGTTATAGTCAACAACGTGTAGTATTAATATTATTATTTAAAATATTATTTTACAATATTATTTATTCGTTATTTATTACTAGATTTCAGCAGCACAGTGCACAATTATTTTTATATACCATAGGAAATCGTGTTTAGATATCGTCAAAGCGTTTTGCTATTTCATGGTATTGAAGTTTGGTTGGGAGAAGAGGTTAATTTTTTTTGATTTCATGTAACCAAAGTGGAATAAAAGTAAACAAATACGCGTGATAAATAATAAAATATAAATTTAAAAACGCGAATATTTTTCGCATCCTAATCGTGATTTAGGGTCATTTGCTGTTACTTTTGGTGAAAAACTTTTTGGTGGCATTGGGATATTTTGGTGATCTTTTGGTGTTTTTGCCTAATTAGGAAATGTAATTAAATTTTAAACCATAATAATAATATTAATAGTAAACCACGACGACCAAAAGTTGCAACAAAAGTGAGTGATGACCAGAGAGCACAAGAAGAGAGAAACCAGATGTAAATTGTATTGAAGACATAACATCAGGATCTAAAGAATTATCTTCGTAACCTGGGGTTGTGGCTTAATAGACCTCAAGACAGCCATATCTTGCTCAAACATATGGTAAACAAACACAACTAATACTGTCCTTAACCTTGAATTAGTATTTTCAAGACACGAAAGAAGAGGATCAAGTTGAAAACAAATAATAAGTCATAGTTAATAGCAATAACTTATGAGTCGTAGGAAGAGAAAAAAAAACCTTTAGACATTGGTTACATCGAGATAACGTGGGCTGCAAAATAAGTTAAAGGACCCAGTAAGCAGAAAAATAGATTCGAAAAGCCAAGTGGTTGGTTGGTAGATGGAGGAGGAGTAATTCAACAAAAAACCGTTCAACAAAATTTAGTGAAGGCCTTGTTCATGGCTAGCAGTGTAGTTTTATTGTGTTATTGTGCTTTTACAAGTCGATCAACAGGTGAGTCAAGCTTATTCTTCTGAGATTGAATCGAAGTTATTCTGTAATCCTCTTGTATTTCTCATGTTGTATTTATTTTGAATTTCTTGTGTTTCTTGAGTTTCTTGTTTATGTTCATGGTGTTGTTTACATTTGTCTGCTTTGGGAAACCAAACAAAACGCACAGACCAAAATAAACATGAGAATAAACATTGAATAACAAATAAAATAGAAATTTATCACAAACATATAACCAATTCAAAAGTCTTCGTTGAACACGGATTCTGACTCTCCGCTGACCAAAAGCTTTACGACCCTCTATTCTTGCTCTCTACTCAATGGTCATGGCTAATATGCACTATCTTCTTGTCAGTTTATCTCGTAAATCAAATATTTATAATGGCAGAACCCTGGTCATGTTTATTCCTCTTCCTCTTAACCTCATATTTCTGACCTTATTGATACTCATGTAGATCTAAATGTAAACAAACTTTCTTGCTGACGACGCTACTATAATAGCAGCACCGGCCGTAACGACGATCATACACACTATGACCCTTTTCAATTTCTTATTTCACCTATGGTGAAGTTGTTTACCAGCCATTTTATATATCTTTTGCAGAGAAATTAAGCAAACGCCGTCATCTTTTTTTCTCCGCTTCTATGTTTGGTTATTTCTTTCGTTACGCAAATTAATTCCAAAAACCACGCGGTTATTCTTTCTTGCATCTGGATCTATTTATTTATTAATCAACTTGATATGAATTATAGCAGGAACACAGATATATCACAGATATAAATGTTTGTTAAGAACTACACCAATGGCAAAGGGAGTTGAAAGGCTGGCTGGGTCGCTGAACATCAGCATTAAAATCAGTCGACACCTGTGCAAGTCTGCAATAACATCACCATTGATTGCGGATAGCCTACAGATCACCGTCTAACGGCTGGCCGACCCTGATCTCATGTCCAGAGACCACCTATGTGGCTGGCTGGGACACACATTAAAACGTTAGGGTACGTGACTGTTATTGGTAATTTCCTTTTTAAGAAGGCTATTTTCTACCTCTCACCCAAATGGTAGTGCTCTAAAATACCTCGTAGTATATCCCAGTACACACCCAGCTCGCACTCGCATCGTCCCAAACCTCCCACAAAGCTCCTTTTCCCTTGAACTCCCGTCCACGATTTTACAAGAGAATCCAGCTTCGGGCCTTCACCAATATAGGTATGTCTATCAACCATCTAAATTTCACGACCATTTAGCAGTATGGGTTTAAGAATCAGCAGAAACTTTTAGTTTTCATTTGTGGAATTTTTTTTAATTTATTTTTTTTTGTTTCTGTTTTTTTTTTTATTTTTCTTTCCCTGCTTGCTTTTTTGGGTTGCTGAAAAAAAAATTTAAAAAATTTTCCAACATCTCAACCTAACACTTCTTCCTCATAGATAATCGTCAAAATGTCGTCTGATCTTTTCGCACTTACCGCAGAGGATGCTCAGCTCCTCATTGCTGCCAACGTCCACCTGGGATCCAAGAACGTCCAGGTATGTAAAATTTTTTTCAACTTGTGTTTTTTGTACTGTTCTAACAAGTCTAGGTTCACAATGAGCCCTACGTCTTCAAGACCCGCCCCGACGGTATCAACATCATCAACATCGGAAAGACCTGGGAGAAGATTGTACTTGCCGCCCGTATCATTGCCGCTGTGCCCAACGCCGCTGACGTTGTTGCCATTTCTGCTCGTACCTACGGTCAGCGTGCAGTTCTCAAGTTCGCCAACCACACCGGAGCCACTGCCATTGCTGGTCGTTTCACTCCTGGTAACTTCACCAACTACATTACCCGCTCTTTCAAGGAGCCCAGATTGATCATTGTCACTGATCCCCGTACCGACGCCCAAGCCATCAAGGAGTCTTCTTACGTCAACATCCCCGTCATTGCTCTTTCCGACACTGACTCTCCTTCCGAGTTTGTTGATGTTGCCATTCCCTGCAACAACAAGTCCAAGACCTCTGTTGGTCTCATCTGGTACCTGCTTTCACGTGAGGTGCTGAGACTCCGTGGTGTCTTGCCCGACAGAACCACTGCTTGGTCTGTCATGCCCGATTTGTACTTCTACAGAGATCCTGAAGAGCCAGAGACCAGCGCTGTCACTGAGGAAGAGGTTACTGAGGAAGTTGCTGGTGATGCCGGTGCTGCTGTTGTTACCGAGGAGTGGGATGCTGCTGCTGAGCCTGCCGCTACTCCTGCTGACTGGGCTGCTACTGACGACTGGGCTGCTGAGGCCGCTGCTCCTGTCACTGCTGTTTAATCATGTAAGAAAGAAAAAAAATGAGGTTTTTGCAAAATGTATTATTTTCGGTGTCTGTGTAAATATGAGTGAGTGAGTGATTTGAAAAGTAGTTGTAGGCGTTGCGTAGAAGAGTTGATACTTAGTAGATACTTGTGACACGGTAGATGATATGTATAACTCAACGGTTTCTAAGGTTCCAAGTCCCGAGGAGCCCGCCTACAAGAATAGCAACGATGTCTTAAAAGGAGCGGGAGTTATTATCGACACTGTTAGTCCTAGTACGCGTGTGCAAACCTAAATACTCTCGAAAACTGTAAACGTGAATGTTTTAAAACACGAAAAATATTCAAGGACTGAGCCTCCAACAAAAACAAACAAAAAATTTGGTGAAGTAGAACTCTAGAACCAGAACCATAATTTCAATCAGTTTGTATTTTACAGTTTAGAACCTTTATGTTTTTACGCGTCCGTAAGCAATTGTAATGAACTACACATGTGCTTTCACTACTATCTCTATTGAAGGAGGAGATGTTGTTACGTACTTTGTGCAAAATAAAACGTACAAGGCTTAGTCGAGGAGTATACATAGTTTTTCATGAATCGATAGAGTTACATCTATAGTGATATAACAGTATCACCACAAGTCTCAGTCTTAGAAACTTGAAATAATAAAATAAATGAAACACCAATATCCAAGACCTGGAAAATAATATGTATACCCAAGATGAGTCGTTAAGGCGTCGTCTTTGGATAGTGTCGTGGCCATAATATAGGAGGGGAAGTAGTCATAGTTAATATTATTATTATTATTATTATTATAAATATTAATTGCTACAAGAAAGTTCACTACCAAAGGAGATGGATCAAGGTTAAGGACTCAGAACTTTGAATCACTATATGCGATTTGAAAATTTCAATCATATAAAAATGATAATCCATAGGTTGACTTGGCCTAACCCTGATTTCTTTTATTTTCGGAACAAGACAGCTGAGATTGCATATGTACACGTGATAGAATGTTAGGGTTAAATGAAATGACTACGTAAGTACTTACCAACCATATTTACCTAATATTTGTGCGCAGCATTATCTAATCCCTCATTTTAGAGCTAGACTATCAATCGAACAGACAAACCTACACAATATATCAACACCAAGAGTGGTAAGAGGAGTAGCAATCATCTTAAGATCTTTGTTGAGATACATCATATGAGTATATAGATGATCTGTTCAAACTTTACAATAAGGACTATTTCGTGAAGATATAGAGACATTGCATTAACATTCGCAATAGCATTTGCTATCGCAATCGCATTCGCAATCGTGTTCGCCATAGAGGTATCTACTTCCTCAGCATAAACTGTGGTAGTTAATTGAGCAATACCAAGGTCCTCTTAGGCGTTCATATATTTTCTATGGGTAATGAATAAAAAAATTAAGTCGATGAATGTGTTGAAAATGAGATCATAATAACCCCAAATGATGAGATAAGTCATTTGTGAGATAGAGAGAGAAGAAATGAAGTAAGAAAAGAGAAGAATGATGAAATTAAAAGGTCAAGTACAATTAAACTTTATATGTGGACATTGGGCTTTGGACTGTGTTGTGGGTACTGATAGAAGTGGAATGAAGTGTTTGATTGTGTTTTATGTGCTAATGATGATCAAAGATGATTGTGGAAATTAGAACTGGACTTGGATGCCGTTGAACGATGTTGCTACTTGGAAAGGTGGCAAGAAGTGAAATTACGGTTGCCCTTTGCCATACTAAACAAAGAGTTTAATAATAAAATTAAAGGCTTTGAGTCTGGTAATCTGTTCATGTTGACTCGTTTCACAAAAACCGTAACCAAGTCAAAACTTGTAACTTTGAACTGCCGCCCCTCCAGCTGTACTACTACAACTGAAGAACAAGTAATCTTCTCTTTTTGGGTTCCTTGACTTGACATTACACAAAGGGCTCCAAAGAGAAAGGATCTAATCGTCGATCAAAGGGCTAGAACTGTTAAACGCACCTACTTCTCGTCGGTTTCTTGTGTCAAACACCGAGTCTAGAACTAAGTTCGCCCCAACAAGCAATGCAAACAAGGTCTTATATATCTATTTTTTCTTTGGAACCAAGAAAATCCTCACTGTAATTGTTAAGCCAAGTGGCATGAAATGGACCTAGCGTAGACCACACCATGTGAACAGACACATGAACAAGATGGCCAAGATGCTCAAGATGAGCATAAACATAGCTGTTGACTATAATCAGTTCAATTTGTGTTACTGCTGTTACTGCTGTTACAGGTTTGTTACAATTCCTGCGCTCCGACTCTCCGTTGACATTTAATACTCGGCAACTCTACATGATAATTATTTTGTGCCATAATGTAACTTGATGTATACAATGTAATAATCTAACAAACCAAACACACTCACATATACAAAAACCGTATTCAGGTATCTATCATCATACTACGCTGTTGGCTCTCAGCTTGGCTAGCTAAAAAAACAAACACACTACATAAACGAACAAGCAAAGCTGGATCTTTTGGAGTTGACAGCTGACGACACTTGTTCAACAGGTACGTGTATATGTATATCGACAACTACCATCGCTATTTGGGTTTAGAGTTGGGGTCTTGTTGGTGGTTGGTATTCTCGGGATGAAGACTAGTGGCTGAGCCATTAACTGGAGTAGCAAGTACCCTTAGTTATGTTTGAATTGGTATTATAATCAAGTGGTAGCTAAGAGTAAATGTAGAACACTGTAGATACGGACTAAAAGTGAAGGATATTTTACAAAGACCAGCATTAATCAAGTAATTTACGTGGTTGAAAAATAGACAAATTTCACTTCTCTTTCATGGTGAAAATCCTTGAAAATCTTTCTGCTCATCCTTGATAATCAGTTTGAATGTTGATTCACTGCTATAAGAGAAATCATTGACATGTTAATACATGTAAACACATGTAAACACCAAACTGAGCATGTCCTAATAAAATAAACTAAAATAAAATAAAATAAATATAATTATATTGCCCGTCTTGTATTGACTTGAAACCATGTACAGACGAAGAACACACCATCATTCCCAGGATTATGCTGGTATTAAAATTATACTGGCATTATTATAATAATACTGGCTTGGATTTAATGCTACCATGCCATGGCTTCATGTCCTCCCGTATCGGTGTCTACTCTCTATGGTAACACACCATGTCTAATAGGGTCACCTTCAACCACACTACTCTTATTAGTGTTGTAACAGAGTACAGTCGAACCCTTTTGAGCCAAGATGAATCAGGAATACCCCCGTATAGTTTGACCCTAGAGCTGAGAACTCATCGGGTTCGAGAACGGATTACGGGTGTTGCTGTCCAGCGTAGTATATCAAATATATTATATACTGAGATGGATATACAATGGTAACAGGCAAACGCAGATCATGGTGACCGAAACCAACCCATACGATTTTCCAATGTGTATTTAATACACCTCCCCCTAAATAATATATGGATTATTAAATGTTAAATCATCCCTAATGGTCGTTGACAGGACTACCAAACACACAAACACAGACACATGTAAACACACATACACATCACGAGGTTGCTATGGACTTGGTGGTGCGTGGAATAACATACAAGGAAAACCTGTAATAATACACTTTTAATATGGCGGCGCAAAGAATGCCGGTACAGACGACAATCCACTTCATTGCATGTATATAGAGGGTTAAGTTTACAAGGGAAAGCCTTACCGGGGGTTTTTCAATGGGGTCAGATAGAGTTCTACAAGTTAACTTGGTCCTAATGTTTATGAATGAAAAAAAGATAGCGTGGTTTTTTTCATTTTTTCATTCAATGTCAATGGTAAGTAAGGTTTTTGTTTCAAGACTTTTTGTGACAGCAGGGAGAGAGGTTATGCGTGTGCAGGAACCTTCGTGAGCTTAACAGAACTTGACAGAACTTGACAGAGCCTAGGAGAACCTAGCGGAACCTGACAGAACCTCATGGAACCTAAAAGAAGCCAATCCACGCCAACCCACGCCAACTCGGAAACTTTAGCCACACACAACCATTGATGCTACGAAGTGGTTTGTTTTACTTGGTCGTCTATTACAATTGGCAAAGAAGAACAAGTAGAAGGGCGAAGAAGTAAGTTGTTGGTGGGTGTTTCTGTTTGTTCCCGTTTTGTTTTGAGTCAGGACCACGTTCCTAGTCATTGGTGGTAGTATTATTACAAATAGTTGTAGTAGCGGTAGCAGCAGTAGCAGTCACTGTGACAAGGCAAGACCTGTGTTCTTCTTTTATTATTGCTATGTGCTACGTGTTACTACGTGAGAACGTGAAAGGGTACGCGGGTGGTGACCATTTTCTAAGAAGGAAGGGAAGGGTGGGCACCTAGTAAGACAAGGTTATAAGGTTCGACATGGCGAACGAGAGTAAGGAGTAGGGAGTAGAAGGGCATGTGAAGGAAGCGGAATAAGATTTGTCGATGTAATGGAATCCAGTGAAATTAGTAAGTGAAGTCAGTGAAGGCCTTTGGCCATGAAGTAAGTATGAGTTAAGATTATGATGAGTCAAGGTAGAACTGGTCTACACTCCATGCTGGTTGTTACTGAGGGTAACTGCTATACCACGCTCAAAATAAAATAAAATCAATCATGTAACAAGTTAGTCAGCGAGCAATTTGAAATTCACACACACAGAAAAAAAAGTACAATTTCTTTTTCGTATTATTAACAGTGGTTATTTCATTTAATACCCAGAAATGATATTTAAATGGCCATGACCATGACTATGACCATGACTATTAACTAGAATAGAATAAATAGATGAACGATAAAACAAATGAAGAAAGATAGAAAAAAAAAAAAGATCAATTGTTGTAGCAATATGGTGTCAAGTATGATGCTATTGAAGCCACAATGACATTGGTTGATTGCGGAATTCCGTCGTTGGATTTCCAAATGAAAAAAAAAAAAAAAAAAAATGCTGTCAAGGTGAGTAATTTTTAGACTTTTTTGTGTTTTTTTTTGTTGTTTTGATTCAAAACCTCACAAGGTATATGTGATGATGGAATAAAAATAATTACATAATCCAAAAAATAAAAACAAAATAAAAAAAATATAAATAAAAATAATAATAACCAATTATTAACTAAAATATATTCAAAGCCCAAATCAATTCTATTTCCATCAATCCACTTCCTTCCTCTCTCGTTTTCCCATATAAAGAACTTGTCTTGCCCTTGATTTCAAAATTTTTTTTTTTTTTTTTCCATTTCCTTAACTCAATCAACTCTTCTCTTCCCCTTTTTCACTTTCTATCTCTCACAATGTGGTCTCACGATTACTGCACCGTCTGCGACAAACAATGCGCTCCTGGATCCATGTACTGCTCGGACTCTTGCCGCCTTTCTGAACAATCCCTCTCCACCAAGGTCTCCTCATCTACAGACTCCCTCTATTCTCAACTATACACCACCACCGGCCGTCATCACAGTCTATCGTCGCCGGGTCCATTGTACATTGCCCCGCAACAACACTACTTTTCAGACCCCTTGGAGTACTCGCCCGACCTGCTAGCCAGCCCAGCTCTAACCACGTCGTCCGTGCTATCTGTCGAAAGCGGAATCCCGTCGTCAGCGGTCTCACAAAGAGGAGGGTTTCTGTCAGTTGGATCCAATCCAGAACACCACCACCAGTTTCACCAAAGTGAGACTTCAAAGGAACACCACCTCCGTCATCACCAGCACAACCACCACCAGTCGTCAACGACAACGCCCCCGATCTCGCCGCTGATTTCTGCCCAGCATCATTATCCCACGTATTCATCGCCAACATCATGGTTTGAACCTCGAAACGTGTCTCAGCAGTTGCACAAGGCAGAGATTAGCGGTCCTGATCATTATAGCCGGGACACTTGCACATCTGCAAACTACAAGCGGTGGCTGTCTTCGGGTGTTTGATAGAGCTCGCACCAGCACACACACACACACAATAAAACAACGCAAGAAAAGGTGCTTTTTACCGAAGCATCAAATAGTAACGACACAAGGAAAAAAAATAGTGCAAACCACTTTTAATACGAGAAAAAAAAATTATATATACAAGTACATTGAGTACACTGAGTAAGAGGTTTAAAAATAACCGCCAAAAAAAATCATCTCAACTCATACAAAAGTTTGATCATTATTCATATATACATTTATATACATTATATTATTTATTCATCTTTTTTTATTGATTTTTATTTATATATCATAAAAAACAAACATCTTCTGAGCAAGTCATCCCGAGTGATCTTCGTAGGCTGGCCCAGATCCAGATAACTGGCCAACTTATCTACAAACTAGACACATCTATACTTGGGTCTACACTAAACAAATCACACTGATAACCATAAAGCCTAGAATCTAAAGCAATGCCTCGTACTACTGATAAGTGCCACTCATACATATCTTCTGACATGCAATACCAGGCGCCATTAGCCAAGCCCAGTGCCTCTTAACCGAGAGACCAAGACTGAACAAGTGACTTTTCACCAAGACTCCAAACCGCAGTTCTTAATCAGGTGTTAGTATATATAGTGTACAGGGTTGTGAGGCATAGTGTGAGATGAGATGATATGGGATACAGTATGGGATATAGTATATAGGAGATGGACTCATTATTATGGAAGATGGGGTGTGCCGAAAGCGGCCTAGATTTTTTAGATTATCAGATGGAAAATGAAAATAAAAAAAATAAAAAATGAAGAAAATTTTTTTTTTTGCATGCACGTGTGGGATGTAAGTACTGAGGTTTTATCAGATGGAATAGTGTGATGGTTTAATAAATTTAAAAAGAATAGTTGAGTAGCTGGGTTTTTTTTGGATATTTTAAAGACTTGGATACACCGGGGTTGGCCAAATATACGATGAAGAGAAATACAAAGGAAGAACGAAATCACACGAGACCAAGAAAGAAATAAAATTTAGGGATTTATAGATTCTAATGTAGAGTTATTGTGGGATACGGGAGATTGGGCGAATGAACGATGCAAATGAAAAGACTCATGAAGAAATACGAAACCAAATGAATAGAAAATAATTAAAAGAAATAAAAATAATAAAAAAATCAACATGGTACATTTGATTTGATTTGATGAAATTAAAGATTCAGCAAAAATACGAGAAGGTTTTTCTTTCAACAAGTCGCATTTCTACCTGAATTACAAAGAAATAAAATCAAAACAGTCGTGGTATAATGACGTTTTCACTCAATTGAATTTGGAATCCAACATTCAGGTTATTCGGTCCTATAAAGCCAAATCAAAGTTTCAGGTACACACAAAATGTTGAATTTGAAAAACCCAGGTTCATTGAAATTCAAGGAATTCCAATAAGAGAGAAAAAAAAAAAGAAAACAAACCACAGACCATAGACAAATGAACAAAGTCGGCTCCTTTTGTTTCTGTTTCGGGGTTTATCAATCAGTCATTTTCTTCAATCCTGGTCTTTTTTTATTTCGTGATGATTTTATGGCTCAATAATAATTTATATTTATATTTTAAATGCTTTCTTTCATGTAAATGCGTTTTAATCCAACTCTTGATTCTTTAGAAGCAATCTAGTGTCTTTTCCATCTAATCAATCTATCCCCAACACGGCTGAAAGGAAAATATGCAAATATTTCCAAGGCCCCACACCCCCACAAAACCGTCCAATCTACTTCCTTCTACCTTCCAAAACCTCAAGATTAATCATCTGTCTCGACAATCTGCCGTGAAAAGTATGCTCCAATCAACGTCGTGGCCCCGAGTACCCACCAAGGTACCCAGGCTATACTAAACTTCTGGCCGGCCGCCATTAAAAATCCCCACACAATCGGCCCGAATGCCCTCGCGCCCGCCGCAAACATTTGCGCCAGCCCGTTGATCTGTCCAAGATGACTGCGATGGGCAGCGGCCCGCTGCACAAGCAACTGCGACTCGGGGAACCCAAGTGAACCAAGCGTGGTTTTGCTAAAGTACGTGAATAACGCGCCATAGTACTGGATCTGTGATACGCTGCTGTTGGCGCTACTTCCACTTGGATCATTGCCGTTACCGGGAAGAAGAACAAGATAAGGAACGGCAAAACAGAGAATAGGAAACACAATGAATACAATTCGGTACGGCGCAAGCGTACCAAATCGACCATCGACCAGGGGAAACAGGAAAAGCATCAGGATAATACCAAGTGTACCTGTGCTTGAAATTAAACTGCCCACTTGCGCACTGTTCATGCCGATACCACCAACAAGGTGGAATGGGAAATGACTGGGGCTAGGTGACGTGGATAACATGACAGGCAGCAGCTCGTCTAAAACTGTGGCAGTCATGGACATGATGGCATATGAACCGATTGCAACTCGTACCTGCTGAGTTAATACAGGTCCTGAGGCCTTGTCTGCGTCTGTTTGCAAACCGTTTTCGTCTACCTCAGATACATATCGAGTATTGCCATCGCCTGAATTGTGTTTAAGCAGTCCTGTATGCTCGTTTTCTTCTTCTTCTCCTTCGGTTTCTTCGTCTTCGATATGACTCTCCTCCTTCTCACGAAGGCGAGTCACGCGACCACGGCTCAGTGCCCGCAGGATTGCATCGCCAATTTTCAGCCCGGGATCCGACTTATTACGCATGGGGCCCAATACCTCATGCGGTTCCTCAAGGAACAAGAAGGCGAATACCGCGCTACTAAGAAGCATGGCTGCAACCACCAAGTTGGGCAGTAAGAAAGGATGCTGAGAAAACAGTTTTTCAGCATTCCCGCCGTGTTTAAACCAGTCGGGATGGTTATCCACAGGACTTGCAAGCGAACCTCCAAGCATAGGACCAACGACACATCCGACCTGCCATAACAGTGGCATCGTCGAGAACGCTAACGCCTGGTGCCGGCGTTCCGATGCGATTTCACCCAGGGCTGTTCTCAAAACGCCCACATTTCCGTTCAACAGACCTCCCAAACTTCTTGCAACCAGCGCCATCCAGAACCCGCCCCAAGGGGCCAAGCCGAACCACAGCATGGATAAAGAAGATCCCATGAGGCCCATGATGAGTAAAGGTTTGCGCCCGTATTTGTCGCTCGCCCTACCCCAGACTACGCCGGTCAAGGCTTGACATGCTGCAAAACTGCCTGAAATGTAACCAGCGTATCGAGCTATACTGGCTTCACTGTCATGGGGGCGCAGATGCTTGACCATGAAGAACACGTAGGGGAACAAAGAGGTGAAGGCCACTGGTTCAGCAAACCGTACGACCATCAGAATGAGGATCTGGGTCACTGGGAACCCCTGGAGCTGCTGAGCCAGTGTGTAAGTACGTTTTTGCGGCCGTCCCGCCGACTTTGGGGACTGGGCAGGGGACATGATGTGTGTCTTGTAGTTGTTGAATAGTAAAATAAAATGAAATAAAAGAAACTAAGGGTCGTTTTAAAAATAAATTTTTGTAAACTCGAAGATTTAAAATGAAATGGAAATAAGCGAGTTCAAAAATTATGATGATAAAAAAAATAAATTAATTAAACATCTATCGAAAAAAATAATAATTAAGAAAATAGAAAGAAAAAAATAGAAAGAAAAAAAAAAAAAAATTCAAGATCATGCCGTTGATATATATATTTTCATTTACATGTTGATTTACAAGCATTAATATTGTGGCTTGAAGCATTATCAGGCCAAAACAGCCAAACAAAACCCAGGTTGGCTTATACTGTGGCTTGAAGGGTCATCAAAATGGCATCTGTTTCCTTACTTTATATTATAAATTGGAAAATGGAATGTTGGGTGGCTTGAGTAACGAGAGATTCGAAAGAATGAAAAAAAAAATAAAAACTTAAATACTCTATCAGATGTACATTTAGTCATAGCTGAATGAATCACAGTTTATGGATATCAAGGTCAATATCGAGGATTCTGTGTTCGCGAGGTATTCAGACCTTCTCAGAGATATCCAGAGCCATAGACAACTCTTCTCGACCTTCAGGAGCTGACAAATGTGGCGGCGGCCATGAGATCAAAGGTCTCACTTGCAATCTCGATCCAAACGGTGAAGATGAACCAGAACATAAACCAGCAAAAGGAGTATACACAACTCGAGGCACCTGAACTAAAGTCAAATATTTCTTTGCTATAAAAGCTCCGGTCGAGCAGACAGCCCGTCGGGATGGACTGAAATTATGGGTCATTTTCAACGTCAAGAAAGGATGTGGCTTATATCGGGGGTCATGACGTGCCATATTACATTTATTATTATTACTATATGTTTTTGGAATATTACATGGAGTGACTATTCAAGAGCACAGTCATCGTTGCGTATGAGTCGACCAAACGTAAACGTAGTCTTATCTCGGGTTTGCCATTTTAGATAGACATTTGAAGGATTCCGATTCTTTTATCGGGTCTCACTGGAATAGAAAAACTTGCCATACATTACGGACACACCGGAGAGCCTGTTTTCTAATGAACCTTTCAAGGGACTTTCTTTTCAATGCACACTGTATGCACTGATTTAAAATGAATATTCTTATAAAATCTTTTCTTGTGGTTTTCACTTTCGTTAGCACCCGAAACCCTCGGGCCGAAGAAAACCCAACAATATGGGTATACCCTAACCTCGCAGAAATAGCTCACTTCTATCGCATCGATTCTTATTTCCATAACCCAAAACAAGGTCTTTGACCTCATCTACTTAAATCCTGGAGAACATGGACAAATTTTGATTTGAATTGCGAATCATTGGATGATTCATAGAGACTCCGATTTATTTGAAAACCCAAAGAAAGCATACAAGTTTTGCTAACTCTTTAATATTATTTATTATCGTGATTTTACACACCCAGAATGAAAATAATTAAATAAACCTTCGATTCTGGATTGCATTCCAATTGTTGAATGAAAACTACATGTCTTCGATGTAGAAAAAATAATAATTATTATTATTATAGAGATAAATCACGTTCTCGTTATCCTTGGTTCAGATCGACTCCAGGATCCCTTTATCATCTACACTGTTTATATCTAGATTGGTTCTATTTATTCAGCTGAATTCTGGCAAGTCTTTTCTTACAAAATAGTCTAATAATATACTATTGTAGATAATTGATATCCTAAAAAACCCTCATACTTGATTAAGTTGATATTATTTCGGATATACTGTGTGTATCGTACCTCAAATCCTTGAATAGAAGGAATATGAAACCAAGGGTCTAAATGTGTATAGTCGGAAATTTTCCTCTATTTTTGGTTTGTCGTTAGCTTTATTTATTTACTTCAATTTATCGTTTTTACATCTGGTTTGTTTGTGATACTCTGGACCTTGATTTTGTGATTTGACAAAATCCAAACCTTAAACCTAAAAACTACGCTATCTCATATTTTTACACAATTCTCTTTTATCTCTTATACCATACACAATGTATCAACTACTGTATTAATTTTTATCATTAATTCCATTTCTTTCTATATAATCCAACGGTATTTTTGCCTCATTATCTTAAAATTAATATAACAGAGACATTAATATTAATATACCTACTCGCACTGGTTCTACGGCCCGAAATGCCCCAGTTGTGTCCACAGTCATCGACAATGTATGAGACAGAATGTCTTGATGTGTATAAAGATTCTAGCCTCTTGTGTCTATACCAATAACACGGACTTATTTTAGTTTGACTTGAAAGTTCTCCTTATTTCAGTTCTTGTCTCGGATTGTAGTCATATTGAACCACATAACTTTGACATGAAAATATTAATTATCAAGTATATACAATCTGGAATTTTTTAGAAGTAAAATGAAACATTGTGTTTTTTTCAATACATCAGATAAAATAATAAAAAGGTTGACAAAAGGTATATACTCTAAAGTATTAGATACTTTCACGTCTCTTTTAATTATTTTCTTGAAGGCATTTTTTTATTCAAAATTTGATTCATTTTTTTTTCCATATTTCTAGCTTATTATATCTTAGTTCAATATACCTTAAAAATTATCATCATTGATTGAGTTTAATCAAACGGATTTATCAAATCTCCGACTGACTACTTCATATTTAGGATATTTTCCTATCATTATTATTTTATTTTCACTTTTGATCGGTTATTAGAAGCCTTAATTATCATTCTCTTCTTGTATTCGCATACCACAGACATTAGTTAAAACCTGAAACAAAGATAGAAACCAAATATATGTGAATGAAAATATTAGTCTTTTTAAGTCGATGTCAATCTATAAATAAGTAAAAAAATTGAAAATGTCTTTTCACAACAGTAGCTAATTTGTGACGCCCTGATGATATTTAATACAAGTCTTACGCTTAATTGTAAAAACTCAAATTTATACTTTCAAAGGCGATTGATTTTTCGACATGCCAGCTGGCCGTTTTTCTATACATATTATTGCCATGAATAACTAAAAGTGAACCGGGTTAAAATTAGGTTTTCATGTAAAACTCAAGTTTATTTTTCTTAATAAAGCTCCGTCTAAAAACCATATTTTAGACAAACATTTGATAATGATTTATTTAAACATGAATATTGCATAAAATAGACTTCAATTTAGAACAAATCTACTAGTAAAACAAGTCTAGGCTATAATTTTTGGCTCAAAGATTCCATTCTACATTATAGCAAAAGGAGTCAAGACATTGAATACCTAAATATAGGTAGCACAAAAGAGAAACCCCGATTATAGAAGAAAAAAAACTCAGTTTGAAATAGTTTATTACAAAAATAGAATACTTTTGAAAAGACTTTTTGTTACTATTTGATTCTCTTTAATTAAGCTTGATTTCTGGCTTTATCAATTTACTGGGTTGAATGGTTCTTATTTTCATTAATATTCATACATCAAGCTTAATTACTACTGACTATTAAATAATGTGTTTGCCTGAAAATGTGTCTTTGATAAGTTACAATCTAAGTATAAAGTAAAAGCTCGTAACTTTTTAAAAAACCCAAATTGTTAGTTTTGTATTCCAGATGCTTTTTGTTTTTTGTAAACATCTGTTCTCTCTAGGGTTCAGCTTATTTTGTCTTCAAAAGCCACAAACTCGAATAAAAATAGTTGCAAATGCCATTTTAAGCCGTCAGTTACTTTCATATATCATTTATCTCTTAGTTGAAGCGATGTTAATGTTATGAACATAAGTTCACCACTCGTTCAGAGACTTTTGACAACTGATTAACACAGGTTTTATATATTTTTAAAAAATAAATAAAATGGAGGTCGGTTTCTCAATTAATATTAAACACTAATAGCAACATTCTATGTTAATTGGACCACTCAGATGGTTACAAAAAGCTTTAATTGACTTGCAAAATGAATGAATGAATATATTTTTTGCCAGTTCAATCAGGCAGCTAAGTAAAGTATAAGGATATAATAGAAATAACGAAATAACATAAAATAAAAATAAACGATTATCAAGCACCTTTGAGAATTTCGTATAATTATCAGATCGTAGTTTTCGACCATAGCCGTGTCGCATGAATTAAAGCTTTCGATTAATCTTTGGAGTCCCGCCTCCCAGTTGAAAGCACAATCAGAAGGTACCACGTAAAAAACCTTTTGCAAGGAAAAAGCCCATGGAAAGAATAGTCAGCTGAAACGTTTAACAAATTTAATTGACTTGCCTAAAAACGTAATGTTTTTCTTTATCAACTTTTGATATGCCTAAATTTTCAATTTTTCAGAATTTGCGTCAGTGGTTTAGCGGTAAAATTCGTCGTTGCCATCGACGAGCCCCCGGTTCGACTCCGGGCTGACGCATATTTTTGGTAGTTACATTTATACTTCCTATTTACTAACATTTATTTATATATGTAGTGGTTCTAAACAGGAAACAGAGCCTACCCGCCATTTCTTTTCTTTTTCGGTCTGGACCGAATGAAAGAGATTAATTCAACCGCACGCGCGCCACGAAATAAGCTCAGCAATAATTCTCAACTTTTCTGGTCCAGAGCGTACACTATAACAACAACTACACTACAGCATAGCAAACAAAGGTGCATAGTAATGAAGCCAAAATCTCTTCGTATAAAACCTTCAAAGCTTTTGACTGGTGGACAAATTCTTAAAACAGAAAGGCGGCGGTGAGTCCTAAATAGACACTTTAAATACTTTATTCAATAGAATCAAATTCAATAACCAATTTGAATAGAAACCAAGTTCAATTGCTGCCATTTGCTCCTACTCAAACACCATCAACTTGGACTCGCCGCATAGCAACCCCAAGTACCAAATCTTATCTGCTTTATCTCAACCCTAACCCGCCCATCACACACTGGCTAAGACGCCATTCAAAACCGCTTCCTGCCATTCTCTTTCTCTTTCTCTTTTTTTCAATCGATAAACTCCTAGTTCTTGACCTACTTCAATCCTTTGACTCTCATACTAGCTCATAAATATCATATATACATATATTCTTTCATTTATTTATTTGTGTTTTGGTTCCCTTTCGCGCAAAAATACCATGAAGTTACTCTCACTCACTACCACTCTTTTGCTTGCAGCCTCACAAGCCCTGGCAGTGGCTATTGAGCTCAAGGGCGTCGAACTCCAGAACCCCTTTGGATCCAGCGGTTTGTCTGCTTTTGACAAGCCTATACCGGGCAAATCTCCTCTCATGCTTTGCGACTTGGAAGAGCCCAAACTTGTTGAAATCTACAGAGTTGACTTGGATCCCAACCCTCCTGTTAAAGGCCAAAACTTGACTATTTTTGCCGAGGGAATTGTCAAGAAGACCATTCTGGAAGGCGCCTATGTGGACGTCGATGTACGATACGGATACATTAGACTGCTGAAACAGACTTTTGATCTTTGTGAGCAAACTGCAACAGTTGATATCGACTGCCCTATTAAAGAAGGCAAGCTTGTTTTGGAAACCTCAGTCGAAATCCCCGCTGAAGTTCCTCCTGGTAAATACGTTGTCGTTGCCAGAGCTTATACTGTAGATGATGAACCTATTACTTGTTTATCGGCAACTGTCGAGTTCCCATAAACACAGCCGCACTGTTCCACCAGCAGGCCCCTTGGTTTCCTTTGCATTTAATTAATTCAGTTAACTAAGGTTTTAATTCATTTCATATAGTCCATTATTATTATTATTATTATTATTGTATGTCATTTAAATGTTCAAGGTCTCACGACCAAGGGCGTATTGCTATTCAGTGAGTCTTCAGAAGCCCGCACCCTACCCGAGTTAGGGAGAAGAGAAGTTGTAGCTTGATCATCGTAAGTTCCATGAGTGTACAAATTAGTAGCCTCGGCGAGCATAGCATCAGCTTCCTCCCGAGTGTAGTGGTACTTGGGCTTGTAGACCCGTTGATACTTGACAGGGATCACAGGGAAGTATCCGTACATTTCTCTGTGTCGCATAGAGTAAAAGGCAATGATGATACAGAGCCAGTACAAGTTGTAAGAAATCACTGAACCATAGGTGGCACTATTTTGCCAACCAAGGAGAGCATTGAAAATCATCCAGGGACCATCAGTTTGCGAGTTGCAACAGTTGATGTGCCATACAGACCTGGTAATGTCATAAGATCCGGGACCAGAGCCCATTTCACTAACATCTTGGCCGACATGATTAATGAATTGTTGAAGTTCAATAAACCAAACACCGCGTGACAGCAGACCTGCAGCGACCAGGTATAGGAAGCAAGTAGAGCCGATCAAAAAGTATTGAATAGACATGTGGTCTCCGGTTCGGTACATGAGCCAACCAATAAAAGCGCCCAAAAGAATGGCTGTAATAGCAGGCAAGGGGAAAGAAGAAGCAGGCTGGTTAGCACCAATACCGCCCAGGAATACAACTGCTTCCAATCCCTCACGCAGGGTAGTCACAAAAGGAAGAACTGCAATAGCGTACTTGCGAGACAAGTGGCGAAGACCCCAGGAGCCCTCACCCTTGTGAGTATCAATAATGGATTTGGCGATCTTGACTCTCCACTTCTCACGCATCTTGTTTATTCTGAGCATTGTGGCGCCCATGAATGTAATGATCAGGCATGCTAAAATGGAAAAAGTAGCTTCCCAGACCTTTTCAGTAGCGCCCCAAAGATCCTTTCCAAGATGATAAAAGGCGTATACGAAAAAGGATCCCACAATTAGACAAATAAGTAACCCGAGAATTGCGCCCACCCATACTTGAATCACCAGTTTACGATATATACTTCGTGAAGTGGATTCGATTTTTCGTGTTTCTGAAGGAGTAGAATCCGACTGTTCCTGGGCAAGTAGTTCATGCTCAGTTTCGATTGACTTTTCTCCAAAGCCCTGGTTCAAAAATGCAAGAAGAACTGACACGATAATTGCGGTCTCAATGGTTTCGCGGAATATGATGAAGAAGACCTGGACTGAAAAATACTTTTCTACCCAATACATTTTTGAAATAAAAGGCTGCTTTATTTAATATGCTAAAATTTTTTGTTTTGGGTTCGTCCTGTTCAAGGTAATCAGATGCTGTATAAACCCTTCTAATATATAGGTATATATCTGTTCCCACACAATTATCCAGAGAGGGACTATGAATGAAGAGGGAACCTTTTGAAGCCTTAACTGTCAAAAGTAAATTAATAGAAAAAGTATTAAAATGAAGATGAAATAAAAATAAATAAAAAAAGAATTAAAAAATGACCGAGTACCTTCAAAAAAAAAAAAAAAAAAAAAAAAAAAAAAAAAAAAAAAAAAAAAAAAAAAAAAAAAAAAAAAAAAAAAAAAAAAAAAAAAAAAAAAAAAAAAAAAAAAAAAAAAAAAAAAAAAAAAAAAAAAATAGGAAAAAATGCCGTTCGGGGAAAAAACGTAGAGATGATCAGATATTTATTTGGCCAGACAAAATTCATTTCCAATTCTGTCACCAAACCCCGTACAGTAAGCAAACGAGGACATGGGACAAAATACGATACAATACAGATTAAATTGATAAAAAAAAAATAATAATAATAATGATAACTAAGTAAACGACAACCTTTAATTAATTTATTAACAATAATAACCAAAGGGTTTTTACCACAACTTCTTCTTCAACTATCGTCTTTCTCATGAACTTTCACACTATGCTAACGATTGGTTATATCGATGGCCGTAAAACACTTGCATCCGCCCTTCTCGATACTTGCGCCCTAATCGCTTGAACTTTTCTGCCATGGACTTGTCCTTCACGTCCATCGGTTGATCGTAGGCAACGGCAAGAGTCAGCGCAATACTCACAAGCCACATGCCTGGCCGTGTCTTGACATCCTCAGAAATTGTTAACCACCCAAACTTGGCAGCAATGTCGTCATCTTCTTCTGCACCATCAATATGGGATATACCCCCAAGATTGTAACCGCCACCGCCAACGCCGCCACCACTAGAATCAACACTACCACGAACATGTGACCCGGATTTGAAAAATCCTCTACGCTTAGGAGAGGCTCCCTCTACTTCATAATCAACAACTCCCTTCAACTCGGGTTGTTCACCACTAGATGTACGACTACTGTTTCCACGTTTGTTAGAGTCCCTCTTGATTGTCTTGCCGGCTTTGGCATGCTGAAGAACGGCCACAATTTTGTCTGTTTCGGGACCACCAGGTCCTGGCATGAAACAGTATATATTTGATGCGTCTTTCTTGACTCGTTTACCACCCTCATCGTCCTCATCATCTTCGTAACTATGCTGCGGACCTTCCTGAATATCATTTCGACTTCCTATAATCCACATGCGACCCCTATTGTCTTGAAATGTAAATTGTCTGGGACTTGACTTTTTGCCTGTCATTTTACTTCCGTTGGAATCATCCCCCGTAAAGAACCTTGGCAGTGCCCGACCTCTCCACGCTACCTCTGGCTTTGCCGAGGAAACCTGCACACCACCCGTACTATTGTACACTTGTCTTGCAAGGTTAACCATGTCTTCTCCTTTGTAAATTTCTTCAGCGAGAGGCTTGGGTTGAGAAAAGTCAAACAGTTGCGGTGACTTAGCATTGGGATTTTTAAATGAAATCACATCGAAATATTCCTCATCATTTGGCGTGAATAATCGAGTGACCATCATTTCACAAAATCGTTTTGTTGGATCAATAAATGACAAGGAAAAGCCCAAATGCCCAGAGTTATTAGGGCCTGCTTGGATTATATCAACGTAGTAACTCGGACCTGCTGGACAGTGCATATACTCAAAATCAGGATTAGTAGTCATATATAAATCCTTAGGAGATTTCATAATATGGTAGCGCAGCTGTTTGCCCAAGTGTGGAGGCTCTAGCAAGGTAAATGTAGGAACTCCTGTTGCAATAGAACCAGTAATGGGACCCTTTAAAATAGGAACATTACTAGCTCGCCTGTTTTCATACTGTTGCCAATCGAGTGGCTGCGATTGATACTCAATATATGATAAAGGACGCGCTCTTGAAAATGATTTGGTGGATGTATGGGGGTTCAATGGGCGAGAGTTAATAGGCTCCTTGAAAAATTCAGTGGGTGGAAGTTGAATTGAGTTACGATATGCTGGCTTGGAACTTCTGATTGCTTTATGGTCTTTAGGAGGCAATGGAGGAGGATAACCGAGATCTTCTTTCGCTTCTTTCGAGCCTTCCAGACCATTGTGATCGTCATACGGAGATCGAGTGTGTGGCATAGAGCTTTCCAAGTTTTCAGCTTTACGAGGCGAGATTGGGGAAATAGATTCAGAGTTTGATACTTCCCGTCGATTTTGCTGTAAGCTTTGTTCATACTGTGGGAGCTCAGGTGTAAGTGGAGGACCCATTCCTTGTTCCATAGGTGGCTCAGCAATGCTAACATTTGGAACAGGCTTTCGTCGAATGGATTTAGCTTTCTGATAAGGTGGGCTGCTATTTGTATCCATTAACTGGGATATTGATTGAGGTTCATGACTTGGCTCATCCTTAGGAGTCACAGGAGACACCGACTCTTCTTTCAAGGTCGAGACGTCCGTCTCCAACTTCAGCCCTTGAATGGTTAAGTCAGATGTAGCGTCAAACTGCTCTATTTCAGCATCAGCTTCTTGAATGCTGGATTGTGTCTTAAATGGAACTGTGTGCCCTTTGTAACTAGTGTCTTCGGTAAGTGAAATAGGAACAATAACATTTGATGGTTGTAGGTGATCTTCTGGAGGCGAGAGGTCTGGTGACGAATTTGGAATTGATGAAAATGATTCAGTTTTATCCAGAGTTCCATCTTTCGAATTACCAGTATTCGATGAGACATTGTGATACTCATTGATTACATCAGACTCAGATGGAGCAGGCGACGAAGGCGAGGATGTTATTGGACTCTTAGAATGAACTGACAATGACGACGAGGCAGCCACAGAGCTCTCAACTTCATAGTTGTCGCGATTCTCTGGGATTGGATTTGAATCTATCTTTGATTAGGATTTTTACCAATAAACATCATTTGGACCAGTGTGTTGAGGAGACTTACTCATGGTTTGGGAAACAAATGCAATATTTACAGCACAGGTCAATAATAATACGATGAAAGTTAAAATGAAAACAAGCCCTCCTGTACAATAAGTACAGTAGGCCAACAAAATGAAAAAAATGGTCTCAATGAGATCAAGCAAGACCTATAGTTGTGTAAGAAGTAAAGAATAGGAAAAGGAGAGGAAATGGTTGTAGTCCTTTGTAAAATAATGGGATGGGCAGTGATTTTTATTTTCTTTAAAACTTGCATACGGGAATAATTCAGGGCTTGTCTTGTGCACCTGAGGCCGCATTACGAACTAATAATCCTGCCCATCATTAGGTCTACAGTAAGAATAAATATACGACAAAATCTATTTGAATATCGTGGTAAGACATATTTGAATACAAAACTTTTTATTATATTAAATTTTATTTTAGATATCAACTAAGATTTAACGGTTTTCAATGGTTGTTTTTAAGCAGTAACAGTGGTGACTGGGTCAACGCCACTTGCGATATTACACTGGTGCATCAGTCTCTTTTCGCCCTCCTTAAACTGACCCGTGACGCTGTGCCAGACTCCCTGATTGAAGAACATGGCAAGGTCACCGCTCTTCCAATTGTGAATGTAAATGTTTTCAGGCTCAATATTTGGTCTCATCAGTCTGTGAACCTCCTTTCTGGCATCTTCTAGCTCCAGAATGGTGCCATCTGCGCGGTGAAGTCTGTAGACACAGCATCCATGGATTTGCAAGTGGTGCTTTCCAGTAATAGGATTGGTCCAGACCATAGGGAGCTTCTTGACCTTGCTCTCTTCCCATTCAGGGAGCTCGTCCAGGGATGATTCTTTGCCCTCACTAACCATGGTGAGACCATCAGAAGTAGCTCTGGCAGGAGAAATAAAAATATAAGGATGAGGAGCATACTCAACAATTGTACCAAGAGCCAGTTGCTTATCTTCTTCAGAGAGCAGATCAAAACCGTTGGCACCGGAAGCAAAGGCAGTGGCAGCCTTTGATGATGTAACGACTTTACCGTTATCATACTGGATTTTTTGGAGCTCGTTGCTGGCAGGAACATGGATTCCAAGCAGAGTGGTGCATACTGGGGGTGATAGACCATAGAGAGCAGAGTCAATGTGCCAGCGGTAGAAGCGGGTGAATCCTTCGTCTTCTTCCTCTTGGGACAAGATCTTTTGGTGGAAGTCATGATGAGTAGGATGACGAAGAGTGACTTCATCTAAACCAGCGTGGTCTTTGAAAGTACCTTGACCAAGGATCTGTACCTGAGGCTGCTCAGGAACGGACTTTCCGTCTCTGCGGAGAACACTCTGTTCATGACGGAATTCCTTAGAGTGTCCATATCCACCTTCACAGGTAGGGTCCATTCTCTTGGTGAGCTGGTATTGGGAAGTAGCTGGGAGTTCAGCTTGATCTGGGATAACAATAACCAAATGAGTGAGCAAGGCTTCTTTCAGGAGAGCCATGTCGGAATCATTCAGCTTAGCAGGATCAGTGATACCCTCAGGGAGAGTGATAACGGCACCAAAGGGTGCGTTTTCAAGGGGAGTGACTTTAAGAGAAGTGATTTGGTGAGGCATTGTAATAAATAGATGTTTAATTGCTGTCAGTAGAAAGTAGATAATTAATTGATGTTAAGAGTCAATGATGATGATGATGATTTAAAACAAGAGAGGATCAATGGCAAATTCCTTGTATTTATATTCTTCAAAATCCTTCCTCGACCTCGAGTTGATGAAATCTAAGTCCTCTGAATGCTAGACCATACCGCCGGCATACCGACGGATAACCCGTAATACCGCGGTTGGAAAATTGAAAATTTGCCCCTATGTACCCTATGACTTTCCCGTTGGTATACCGTCGGTAAATCGAAAAAAACTATTCTACTTTATCGATACCGCGGCGACAATTTAGTATGTCCAGGCGTCAGAACTTCAGTCCTTGCTAATAACTCAAGCTTATAAATGTGACGTATGAACTATTCCTCGGTCAACACCGTTAAAACGTATTCATAGTTCAGGGTACATGAAGTCATGATTCTAGACTATTCAAGGCACCAATAAGGCAGTGTACCACTTGGAATGTCCTGCAATTTTTGTCAAATAAAAACTTCCTGGTTGCGCCTGCTCCTTTTCATTGCTCAGTGAATTAAATTCGAACTTCATGTAGTTATTGTCTTGAAACTTCATTAAAATGCCTATAAAAAATTATGAGGAGCTATTGTGAAAGAATTTTCTACCAAGGTCTTGCAGCTTGTCTTATTAGTCACAAACACTTCTTATTCTTTTAGATTCACTATATAAAGAAAAGAAACTGGGGTATGAAATTAGAAATCTTTAGTCAAAGAGCAATTACTTGAAAAAATTTTTCTCAGCAATATTAAGCCGTTGGTATACCGATGTTCCGAGCAAGTTTAACCAGATGTTAAGAAATGAAAAAAAAATTCAAATTATTATCCCCTCAATGTGATCAAAATTATACACAAGCTAATTCTAGTATAAAATCCGATCAGAAGTTACTAAACGTGCCATTATTACTTTATAGAGAGCTCTCACTGTCCTTATGTTAATAATATCTCAACATTTATTACAACAAGAAGCTAATAAAGAACTAAAAAGTGTTAAAACAAGAATGAATACGACAAGATGAGATCCAAACTTATACAGCTAAATAATTACTGGTAGGTATTAATAGGTATTAATAAATCAAGAGTATCATACTCAAAGACATTCATATTTTTAATATTTAGGTGTTCTCAAACAGGAATACTTTGTACTATATATTCTATAACAGGTATTGAAGAAATATAAACCCAACAGTGTTTGATTTCGATAATTAACAATTTCAATATTTTCGCTCTATTCTTCTTACTTTGAATTTATACCAAGACTAAGAGAAAATATGCGATAACAAACCTATCTGGCTCAAAATTACCGCCAATGAAATTCCAGATAATTGAAGATGAATCCTGTTGTACCAAGAATTAGTCTAAATCTCAAGAGCCCTTAAAAAGTTATTTCCGATGCCACTATCTACATAAGTTCGAGACATCTGTAGTCAATCTGAGTGCAAAATATCTTGGTGTGTTACAAACATACAAAGTTTGGGTAAGGGCCACGGATAATAAACGCGAAATTCAAATCAGGAAAAAAAATAAGAAAAATAAACAAATTCGAAAACCATCAAGTTTATTCTTCTAAGATGGAACATTTCTCACAGGCATTTAAAGACCCATTACCGAAGTGGTCAAGTATAGAAATAGGATGTACCATCGGGAATGGAGCATTCGCACAGTATGTAAAAATATATATGTTTACAGTATATCTTTCAATAATGAGACACCATTTCTAATGTTTGCAGAATCCGCGCAGCTCGTCATAAAGAAAAGCAAAACGACGCATTTGCAATTAAACTAATTAATAAAGTTAAGGCCGAGCGTAAAGGAGTTACAGAGAGACAGATCCTACAAGAAGCAGTGTTACATAGGCACTGCTGTCCTCATTTAAACGTTTTACAATTTTACAAAACTGGAGAGGATGAAAACTGGAGATGGATCTTCATGGAACTAGCCCTAGGAGGCGATCTATTCAATTTGATCGGTAAGTATTTGCGATTTGTTTTAAGATACAAGAGAACGCATTTTAACTCATGAAATTCTTTAGAATCTGAAAAGGGCGTTGAACAAGATATTGCCCATTTTTATTTTAGACAACTGATCAATGGTGTTGACTTTCTTCATTCTCGTGGGGTCGCACATAGAGATATCAAACCTGAAAATCTACTACTTGATGAGAGTGGAAATTTAAAGATTGCTGATTTCGGATTGGCAGCACTGTTTCGACTACAAAAATCTGGCGAACGTCGCCAATGTAATACGCGCTGTGGAAGCCCACCTTATGTTGCACCAGAAGTCATCTTGAAATCTTACGACCCAGATAAAGCCGACATTTGGTCCTGTGGAATTGTTTTGTTTGTGTTACTATGCGGTGAAATGCCATGGGACGAGCCTACTAAGCAGGATGAAGATTTCAAAAAGTTTTTATTCTATGACGGCAGATTAAGCATTAATCCATGGAATACAATACCCTTGGAGGCATTATCGCTTCTGAGATGTATACTTAAAGTAGATGTTACTCAAAGGTTTACAATTGCAGATATCCGACTACATCCTTGGTTCACGCGAAATAATCCATATCTTACAGAGGGGCCAACTGAAGTTTGTAATGACCCTAATGAACTGGCAGGAAGACTCTTAATGAATCTTGAAATTGACCTTTCAGACGAATCCTTTTCGGCAACTCAGCAAAGCCCGGTCAGAACACTTCCATCTACCCAGCCTGTGGAAAATCATGCAGGTTCATTACCATCATTTCATGGTTATGCATCTCAACAAACTAGAATTTCTTATGATCAAAAACTAGGAAGTAAGGAAGAGAAATTTCTACAACTGTTGGCACAAGACCCAGTGCAAGTTCAGTTTAAAAAGGCTTCAGGAATGACCGAGATCCCAGTATCACTCTCCCAGAAGGAAGTCAACTTTAAGGGAATGTTTTATAACAAAGTTCTTACTAGATTCTATACAATGGTGCCTTTAGAAACAATGATACCCATGCTCGGAACTGCTTTCCATCAACTTGGAATTGACGTCCGTATATCTAAGGATCCCATGAGCTACGCTAATACTGCCAGAGTTACTATTCCCATAAAAACGCCGGATCGGCGCCGCATCTTACTACGAGGTATAGTACAATGCGCCAAGGTGGAGGGCTCAGACAAGTTTGTAGAAGTTTCATTTGTGAGAGCCATTGGAGATCATGTCGAGTGGCGATATTTATTCAAGAAAGTTGCACTTTTATGTAGGGATGCTGTGTATATTGGAAATATTAATTAGAAAATGATACATTAGATTGCACTCCTATTTTAAATACTAAATATTTAAAAACAAAATTATTACAACTACAATACTAATAGTCTCAAGAGAAAAGTACTTTTGAACTTGAAAAAAAAAGGGGTTGCTTTAATCTTGCTTGATAAAGTAAGAAGCGAACTTGGAAGATTTCCAATCAGCTGTTTCTCGGATAATAGACTGCTCCGCAGAGCTAGCTTCTTCACAGACAGAAGGTGCTCCGTGAGCAAAGGGAGAAACTGCCTCAGTAGGCATCGTGAGAGCTGTAAAAGGTGTATGGGTAACCTTGGCATAGATGAAGAGCACAGTAAGACGAATGACAAGCATGACAACACCAAAAATAAGACCACCTACGGGAGCAGCAACAAAAGCACCAAAAGCACTCCAGTCATCCACGTAAAGACCTTGTTCAAGAATCATGAGCTTAGCACCGAGTAAAGCATCATCGTAGTAGATAGTTCCAAAAATGAAAACAGAAAGAAGACCTCCTAAACCAGAAGTAATGACCTCATAACAAGTGATGAAGAACATACGTTGCCAAAGACCTAGTAATAGAACAGGAACAACGGCAGCAGAAATCAAATCAGAGATCAGGAAAATCTGCAAAACGTTGGGAGCCTGTAGAGCTACAACAATAGAAGGAACCATAACAAGGATGACAATACCCCTGACCCAGATGCCATGGAGTTTGTTGCGGAATAAATCATTGGAAATAGTGGAAACCATGGCAGACTGCAAACTATCAAAAGCAGCAGTACTGAGGAAAACAATGAAAACAATCACAAAACCAACGACCCACGCAGGAAGCTCAAGAAGTACGAGGTAGAAAGCATTGTAAGAATCGCTTCCATCTGGAGCTAACAAGCCACCCCAAGCAGCAAGCAGTCCAGTGACACCCACCACGACAAGGAAAATCAAGATAATTAAAGTAGCAAGAGAACATCCCCAAAACAAATCCTTATTTGTTCGGGAAGCGAAAGTACGCAACCAGAATCCAGACAAAAACACATCATTTGTGGCAATTGCAACTGGAAGGATATAAATAAGCTGCCAGCCAAGAAGTGAGGCACCTAACAAAGGACTGTCTCTAACAACTTGACGGTCAACATCAATCTGAGTTCCCATTGAAATACTACAGACAATCAAAAGAAGGAAAATTGTGGCTCCTTGAATATTGTCAGTGATGAAAGAGGTCTTAAAACCACCCCACGAGGTGTAAATAGTTGTAACAACACATTCTACAATCATAACAGGAAGGGCATCCAATCCTGTAAGAGTGGTAATAGCTGACTGAAGGGCAGTAAGCTCACCAACCATGTAAAGAAACTAAATAAAGTTAGCAGGAAATAATGAAATGGGGGAAATGAACATACCATAGTTGCGATAGTAAAGAAAGACAAATAGAGACCAGTAACTACGCCATAACGTTCTCGGGCCCATTCAGTAAGAACGAAACCATCAGGACACTGTTTACGAATAATGGGACCTAAAAATGAAAAGAGAAGGATAGGAAGGGCTGAACTTAATCCGTATACCAGAAGACCTTGTACACCAGCAATAGCCGCAATCTGAGGATAAGTTGCCAAAATACCACATCCCATGGCTATAAAACATCATAATGGTTAGAAGATTGAATTGCAAGTGTACCCAGAACAAAATTCCAACAGAAGCATTATCCATTTGAACTTAAGCAAATGTTAAGAACATGAATAACAGAAAATGCTATGAACCACTGGAAAATGTCTGGAACACAGGGAAACAAAAAAGGCAAGCACTTTTCTCACGCAAGTATTATCTTGATCGAGTTTAAACGGTATAATCTCAGCGAAACGCATAGTAAATGCGTTAAGCACCCGTTGTGCAAACCTCAGCCAATATGGCAGAGTCGAAACCTGAGAGTATTTACTACTCTCATAGACCTAAGTGTGAATAAAGTAGTGCATGCCAGTCTTGCTTTCCTCCGTAAAGAAAACAATAAACGGTCTTAGCAACTACAAACCTGAAGCAACAAAATTGAGCGCAAGAGGCAAGGCTGATAATTAAGTTAGCGAAACTACAAAGCAAGATAAAAATCAAATATATCTACCTCTTTGAGTGCGGTTCCCGGAAAGAAAATCTTTCTTTGACGCAAATTTCCAAGACACGAAGAGACCAGTAGCCCTATAAAAACATTAGAGAAGCCCACAGTACACAGAGGAACTGGAACTTACAGCATAACAGCGTAGGACATGTACATAAGGGCGTTAGACGCCTGAGTCGAAGGCATACCCATGGTGATGTTGGTTTTAGTTAATTATGTCAAGCAACGAGATGTTAGTAAAGTTGAGAAGACTAAAACTTTTGGAGGAAGAAAAAAGAGAAAACGGCTGAAAATTAATTTTTTTTTAAACGAGAATCAGCATACGGATGCATCCACCCTAGCCCAGACAAAACTGCCGTGTTTGGCCTCTTCAAGCGGAAAGATGCCAGTTTACTCTATGGGTAAAATAGCAGTCTCTAGAAGCAGCCAAAACGAAGAAAACCCAACAGCTGACACTTTATGACTCTTTATATCAACCGCAGGCATCAACTATTGAATAAAGTTGGAAGTTTCGGTAAACCGAATTTTCCAACAGTGATAACCACGTGATCAGAAACAAATCAATTTAGAATTATCAAAACAATGTCATGTGATAGAACGGCTATAAACCCTAGCCCACAGTTACATCTTTTTCCTTCTCCAAGTAGTGTTCCTGTTAATGATCATTTCCCTTAACTTTGACGGTGTTGGACAACAGGCCTTTCGACGTTCAAACACACTCTAGATTTTGTTTAAATTTGAAATAGTTTTTATTTCAATTTCTTTCAGGTCTAAAAACATTCATACCATTCATTGCATACCCTACTAGTAAATCAAAGTTACGATGGCTAAGGGAAAACACTTATTGACATCAATTCATGATCCAAGTAACGTGGATCCAGAGTATGGCAGGAACTCAGGCGAGGTCAAAAAAGCACGGGTCACTAAAAGATCAGGAAAATACACACTAGCTGATATCCTTGCTTCTGAAGATGACAATGTTATCCCAGGTGCTGCTGCTGATCCTCCAAGCCCTAGACGTAAAAAATCTCCTACTCTGAGTCTTAAAAAGTCTTCTGCTCCAAGTTCAAAACAGCCGTCAGCTCTATATACTAAAAGTTCTCCTGGCTTGAGTCCTAAACATACACCTCAACCTGATGAAGACAAATCCTTAAATAAAGGCGGTGAATCAAGTCAACCTCTGCCCAAGCGACTGAAGACTGATTCCCCAGAATTAGAAGTGCTCAATAAAAACACTACACCACAACCTTCCTGCAACGACTCAGACGAAGAAATGATGGATATTGATAATCCTGAGTTCATTTCACAAATAAACACTGTGCTGTCAGAAAACAGAGAAAGCAGAGCATCTCTCCTTGCATCCTCAGACTCTAAATCATGGCCCTCAATTCCTTCACCTCCACTACCACAAGCAACAGATTATCGATCAGTCAAAGTCCATGCCGGTCTGGTGCTAGATACCAACTTTTTAATTTCAAATCTTAGCTTGATAAAAAACTTACAAGAAGTCGCTGACACATATGGATATATAATTGTGCTACCTTGGGTCGTGATCCAGGAGTTAGACGGGCTTAAGAGTCTCCGCCGAAAAACATCGACAACGCATGATGGCATCAAGGTTCCAATAGCCACATTGGCACGCAAAGCCACAGATTGGATCTATACTGCACTAGCCCAATTAGATCATAGAGTTGTTGGCCAGAAACTAACGGAAGTTTGCTCAGCTCAAACCTCTAGCCTTCACGGTGATGATGGGATTTTGGACTGCTGCCAGTATTTCCTTCAAGAAAAACAACTGCTTACAGTGATATTATCTAACGACAGGAACCTGTGTAATAAAGCACTAATTCATGACATCAAAACCGTTTCTTATGTTAAGGGACTCACTGCAAAAGCCATTGGCGAAGTGATCCAGAATGAAACGCTAATATGGACAAAGCATTTTGATAGTGATGAAGAAATGACAATGGAGTATGAGGAAGAAGAAGAGGAAGTAAGCAATGGGGGTAGTGAGCAAACTGATTTGGCGGCACTTAAAATACAATTGGCCGAGACAGAGAAGGACTCGATGACCAATCTGAGAGACTTCATTGTGAACGTTTTTGTTAAAGAAGTAGGGCAGTCAGTACTTGCCTGTTTAGCAGTCGAATTTTCTGAGCCGATAGAGTATGACCGTTATGTGCGGGGGCAAGAAACCCGCTTAAACAACCTGCCTCAACTGTGCAAGGTGATCAATACATTTAAATTGACGGTATTCGCCGACTATTTTAAGCGACGGATAGTTTTTGTGAATAACCCCGAACTGGACACTCCGCCAGAACCGGAGGTGAAGGATATTATTCGTTTTGTGAATAGCTGGGGTGGCGTTTGGATGGACCTCAGAAAGAATGGGCCGAGATCATTACAGTATGTACAGTCTGTTATTGACATTATGATTTCCAGCCTTACAAGTAGACAACAGCATTAGCATTATTTTATTTATTGAACTCCAATGAGCATTTTATTTTTCATTCACTATATCTTCGAAACTGGAATACCCGATAGGCGATTTCCAGCGTAGGTAAATGCATCTGAACAAGTACGAGATGCAACAGCTTTAAACTGAGCTTCGGTAATATGACGAGCCTCAATAGCTGGGTTATAACCTAACCGTGCACGGCCATCATTCTCATCGTTTTTCAAATTGACTGGAGCTTCTTGTCCGTCTGCTCGTTGATAAAGTCCCACAACTACTGCACCACCTAATCCCAAGTTATGCTGTAAACAGTACCGAGTATGGGGTACAGATCTATTTACAGCCCACCCTCTCAAATGCCAAACCAGCTCTGAGGCCTGTGCTAAGCCAGTTGCACCTAATGGGTGGCCCTTAGAAATAAGTCCACCTGAAGGGTTGACAACAAACTTTCCTCCATACGTAATATCTCCATTGCTAACAAGTTCACAGGCTTTTCCAGGAAGAGCTAGCCCAAGACTATCCAAAACACAAAGCTCGTTTGCCGAAAAACAATCGTGTAGTTCCACAACCTGTACGTCACGCGGGGTAATGTTTGTTTGTGCAAACACAGCAGCCGTGGCACGCTGTGTCATGGAGTGTCCCACTAAATCAATAGCACTGCCACTAAACACAGTTTTCGCATCAGTCCGCAGTTCCTGAGCTACAATTTCAACTGCCTGGGATTTAAGGTAAGGATGTGCCTTAAGGAAAGCCTCAGATACTACTACGGCGGCGGCAGCTCCATCAGAGGTTGGACAACACTGCAGTTTAGTAACTCCCTTGTGAACCTTGGGTGATGCTTTAATTTGTTCCAAAGTATATGATTGTTGGAACTGGGAATAAGGATTATTCGCGGAATGAGCGTGATTAACTTGCGCAATCCGTGCCATGGAATCTGGATCACCTCCATATTTATTAATATATTCTTCACCTGCGTTAGCAAAGAATTGACAAGCCACTGATGAATTTCCAAGGCCGTTCGTCTCTGCCATTTTAACCGCAAACCTTTCAAGAGGATCAACTCTATCATTGAATTTCGAGCCTAATGAACCTGGCTCCATTTTTTCAAATCCTACGCACAGTACCACTTGTGCTGTACCAGCTTTGACCATATCTCGTGCCATGAATAGCGCCGTGGATCCCGTCGAGCAATTATTGTTGACATTATACACAGGAATACCAGTAAGTCCAAGTTGATATAAAACTCGCTGACCACAAGTCGAGTCTCCATATACGTAACCGGCAACAGCACGGTCGACCAAATCATAGGTTATGCCTGCGTCAAGTAGTGCCTTAACTGAGGCTTCAAGTCCTAGTTCTTCATATCCATACGTATTACGTGGTTTGATGAACTTTGTCATCCCGACACCAACAATGTATACTTTTCCCATGATGTTTTTTAAATTGATGATTTTCTTTCGACTTATTGAATGATTTTGTTATGTGTTAAGGAGCCTGAAATAAGTTGACTTGGGCTTGGTTTATAAAGTGCTTGCAAAATAAGTGTGAACTAGAATTTTGCGGGGTCATGTGGGACAATATGGTTTCTCATAGCACGGCTGGACAAAAAGGTGCCTCGGCATGAATCTTTAAATGAAATTTACCTTTAAATCCAACTTTATGCAGCATAACTATCCGAAATTCTGCCTTACCATCCGCTCTATTAAAATATAAATATTGGAAATTTTTAGATTCTACACACACTCTGCTAGTATTGGTTTTGACATCTTGTAACTCGATGTTGAAAGCATTAATTTGGTGCTTCCGCTTACTCAAGTACTAAACGGTACCCCAACATTCAAAGATGTCATTTATTTATTTCTAAGTAGTCTCATTCGACGCAGTGAAGCCCGAGACCGAAATCGCTCCGATAAAGAGCTCCCGGATATGGCGACATGGCTTGGCCAATTAGCTAAATAATTATTTTGAATACTCAACATACACTGAATGGGAAGTGGGTTATTTTTCTTATCTGTTGATGTAGGTACAAACATATAAATTGGGGGTGAAAAAGATATTTGATACTGATTGATGACTTAAGTCGCTTATTGGCCAGCAATCGGTCGGTTCATACAATAATCCGTGCCGAGTTTGGTGAGAAAATTACATACTTATTAATAGCAATTGACTTTAGATGTAAAGCTTGTAATATTAACTGTGATAGATTTATAGCAATGGCGTTGGAAGAAGAAATGTCAGCTATATACTCATCTTCATCATTTTAACCTGCTACTTGGTAATTCCGATTTAGAGCTGATTGGAAATACCAGAGTCTGCCCATTATTAAAAAGTCGGCAGTGATTCGGTTACTGATCACTGCAGGAAACATGGGGAAGTTGAGAAAGGGGAAGATTGTCTTTTGAGACGGGCTGAGGGAGAGATTTCACTATTGAGATATTAAGATAATTTTTAAATTTCTTCTTATGTCTTGTTCTTGAAGATGATTAAAAGAGATACAACTCAAAGCTCTGAACTGGTAAGAGAGTGAGTAGTTTTTATAAAGACATTATAGGGATCTCTAGTTTCATAAATAAATATCATTTGAGACATTCTAAGGCAAGTTCAGGATTTCTTCTCTAAATATTATGTCTATATCTGAAATTAAAAGAGCTTTGGTAATTTAAATACTGGAGCTGCGAAAGACATATTTTGACAACAAAGGCATATAGCTGATCTAAGGTCTCATTTACAAAATTTTCGATCTACAGCTATAGATACCATAAATCCAGATAAAGTATGATGCCTAGACCAGCGAAGCAAATAAGGCATTGAAGTTTAAAATTTTATTATGTGTCTTTATGCCTGGAAATGATCGAAACTTGGTCTAATCACTAGGACCTCTAATTTAATAAAGTAGATAAATGAATGTAAAGAAAATTTTTCATAATCATTCGGCTTATGTGAAAATTGAAATGAATGAAGTGCTAACTAAAAAAATGCAGAATTCTATATTGAATATCAGGTATTGTATTATCAATTGTCAGTTTTAACCTTTGAACAGTTGGCAATTGGCTCTTTTGATTCAAATTCATACAATTGATTTCAACATAATTGTCCAAGTGTTAAGATGATATCTTACATTAAAAATTAACATTAGGAAAATAAAGTCCATGGTTTTTATTTCATTCAAAAAACGAAATATCAAAAATTACTTTTATACCTGTTGAAAGTCGTTTGACCTCTATTCAACGTATAATTAACTGGCATATATCTTTTTTCTTAAAAAATTAAGGTGCTGTGTTACAAACGCAAATCACTTACCACGAAGCAATTCGCTAGGAATGATGTATATTTTATTTCATTTCAACAGAATTGAACTGTCATTGAGGCAATTAAACGATAAACTAATATGGAACAATTTTTAAGAGTTTCGTACAGAAATTTCATCATCTCAATTGCTATCTGAAAGAGAATTTGATAAATCAGTATTTTACTTCGTAGTATGAGAAAGCAGTTTTTCAATAATCTCCAATAATATTATTATATTAACTTAACTTGTCCTACCAACGATGAGGTTTAAGTGTTTCGGTGCTTATGAACACCTCAGTTCATGTAATAAAATAAAACACAGGTTTATAGCTCAAAAAAATGTTTTCTAAATATCTTTGAAATTATTAATCTACCAATTTTTTTAAAAATTTCAAGACATGCTAAGAAACAGTGGTATAATTAATTCGTATTGTAGCTATAACAACGATTAAAATGAATTGTAGTTTGCTATCTCTATTGGTTTAGTACAATATTTTAAAAAACAAGCACATAAATAACAACATCTTCAAGATAACGGCCAAGATATATTGGATGTGATTGTAGTAGAAAAACATGCTAGAGGGCACACTTTGGTATTGTGCTTAAAAAAAGATCAATAGGAAAGCCCCCTAAGTTATACATAAAGTAAAGCATCTTCAAATAGCTTCACTACATGAAAATCCATAATTAAAATATTATTCCCTTAAGTTAAGCTTAATAACCCGGTTCTTCAAATTTCTATAAACCAGCACCAAGCTGGAGAATTCTAATAGTAAATAGATGTAACTAAATAATTCACTACAGCTGACACGATCGTTTGTACTTTTAGCTTAATCCATTTAATTGAACAAGTTTATTAACAGAATAATCATGCCATTCATATTATAAACGAATTTGGTTCTACACGTACTGAACTAATATTAAGCTGAATAGCACATAAATGATGGAAAAAAAACAGAGTAAAAGACTTGAAACTGATTATTATGGTCAATCAAAGTCGGTATAAATATAAAACCAGTTATAAATATGAATCCAAGCCCAAATATGGAAACTCTGGAGGTATTCGAATATTAAGGTCCTTACCATATTACTTCAGATAAATCTCATAGTTTAATTTTATAATTTTTGATTCAACGATATATAGTTGTAACACGTATGTATGTCTAATTTATGTTTTACGATTAATATCAGAACTAAAAATCACTAAAAATATAGCTATTTTCATGTTTAATACCAATGAGTTTAGGGAGACCAAATATATCATGCTTCCACTTTCCTATAGTTGAAGACCGAATCACAAAGAAAGAAACCTCTGGGAACCAGTTTTTCTACACGATTTCACGCGGTTGAATTTCCAATTGGGAATAAGCACAATCTGTGGCGTTTAGCTATGTATACCTACTTCAGATAGAGCGATTGCAGGTGGCAACTTTTTCAACATTCTTGTAGATGCCCACATGATCAAGCATCCAGCAACCCCAATTATTGATTGTTTTTTTATTCATTCTTTTGTGGCGTTGTGAATGTACGACAAGCTGACTTGTACTAATCATGAGTCAGTACTTTGTTTTGAGTCAGTATGACCAAACAATATGACTAGACTGAACTCTCTTTGCTCTTGTTATGTCTATACATGCCAGAGAGGCGAACATGGAGTAACTAGGAGCCAATTTCGCATCAAGGCTCACTGAACCGAAAAGACAATAAGATTGAGAATTTTCAACAAGATGATCATGCCGTGTTCACTCAGAGTTCCTAGAATGTCAATCCCAAGTACCTGAAACTACAATTATTTCATTCATGAAAATTAGATTTTCTACGAAAGGAACGTTTTTTTATTTCTTACGAGGCGGTTTAGTATAAAACCAACCCTACAAGGGTATATCGCAGTCCCACAATCTTTAAAACCGTATTAATAAAGGTAGTAATTTTTTTGCGGCGGGGCTTATATTAACACATTCATTACGATTTAGTGGCCAGTTTTTTTGTTGACTCCTTGTAAGAGTCTTTGGAATGATCTTGAATGCGTTATTGCTACCAATATTGTATGCTATTATTTGTTTGTTTGTTGAATATATTTTAGTTGAATTCATTTCAAAGATTTTTTTAAGATTTGGACTTGAGACAAGTTCACTGAGGAATTTGGCAAATAATATTTTGGACGATTATGATACGGCTAAATTGGGTTAAAACAACTAAGGTGTTGTTGTTATTTGATAACAAATAGGACGAGTTGGGTTTATGCACGCACCTCAAACGTTAAAAAAAATAATCACAAAAAAGGATTTTCACAAAAAAATTAAAATAAAAGTAAAAATAAAAAATAAAAAATAATAAATAAAATGATAAATAATAATAAAAAAAGTACTCCCATCTCGATTTCTCATCTTGATAACTACAAACCCCGTTTTCACAGGCACTTGACTACTGGTGAGAATTTTTTTTAATATTACTGGAAATTAATAAAAATTAAAAATATTAATAAAACCGACCTCAAATTAAGCACATACAATAAAAACTATTTAATAAAAAAGACAAAAAACTCATAAAAATAAATAAATTCTGCAACACATTGTGGGAAGTCATTTAAATACGTTCACCACGTAGACGACGGGCAAGAGCAATATCCTTCTTTTGAATAGTGACACGCTTGGCGTGGATGGCACACAAGTTGGTGTCTTCGAAAAGTGAAACGAGGTAAGCTTCAACAGACTCCTGAAGAGCACCAATGGCAGAGGACTGGAATCGAAGATCAGTCTTGAAGTCCTGAGCAATTTCACGGACAAGTCTCTGGAAGGGCAATCTTCTGATCAAAAGCTCAGTAGACTTTTGGTAACGTCTAATTTCACGAAGAGCGACAGTACCAGGCTTATATCTGTGGGGCTTCTTGACACCACCAGTTGAGCCGGCGGGGGCAGACTTTCTAGCTGCCTTGGAGGCGAGTTGCTTTCTGGGTGCCTTACCACCAGTGGAGTTTCTAGCAGCTTGCTTAGTTCTGGCCATTTTATGATGTTATGGTTGTTTGGTTGTTGTTGGGTGTAAAGATGGGTGAGAAAGTGATAAGTAAGATGAGGAAAAAAAAAACGATTATCTGGGAAAAGTGGCGATATATATATAAGTTATGAAGAAATTTACAAGTATCATAAGGTGGCAGCCGACATTCCTGTGAGTCGATTGTGCTGTGATATTCACGCTCTTAGCGTTGTTTTGGGACTGATCAGAAGAAGGGTGGCCGCAATTTCCAGGCTTTTGGCTGTTTAATTGGTTGTTTTGGGACAAGTCTTGAGTCCGAAATGACTTGTTTTTGAGGAAATTTCAACATTTTTTGTGTGGCAAGTCCAAAATGTTTTGGGTTAGGAGAGTTTACTACGGAACATTCTGGACTGTGCGCACATCATGGACTGGGAGATATGTTCTCTGATATACACTTTATGCGCGTACTTTCCATCACCAACAAACCTATCCACCACCACACTTTTGTTGTTTTGTCTTGGGACTTGCCATAGTAAAATCCCCATCAAAACCACAGCATTGTTATTGTCACATTTTAGCGGCCAAAGTGTTTATTGCTCCGTTTTTATTGTTCTCTCAGCCAAAGTCCCATTTGCCCCTGCGAATATCACAGTCCAATTTTAATACTTCTCAGTCCATTCTCACACCCAACCTTACACACTCTCAACTATTTATATCGCTCAATTCCCCTCGTCAAAGTCGTTTTTTTTCTCTTCTCTTCTCTCCCTTCTTTTTTTATTCCTTATCATCACCACTTTATCACTATCATCATCAACAAACAAGGCTTGATTCATTTCAACCACAAACACTTTTATTTCCCCACTAAAACAACAACAACTACTACTACAAAATGTCTGGACGCGGAAAGGGAGGAAAAGGCTTGGGAAAAGGTGGCGCTAAGCGTCATAGAAAGATTCTACGTGATAACATTCAGGGAATCACCAAGCCTGCCATTCGTCGTCTTGCCCGAAGAGGTGGTGTCAAGCGTATTTCCGGTCTTATTTACGAAGAAACTCGTGGAGTTCTCAAGGCCTTTTTGGAATCTGTCATTCGTGACGCTGTCACCTACACTGAGCACGCTAAGAGAAAGACCGTTACTTCTCTCGATGTCGTCTACGCTCTGAAGAGACAGGGCCGTACTCTTTACGGTTTCGGTGGTTAAACAAAACAAGTTACTACTTTTTTACTACCTTCTGTTTTATTTATATATTTGTCACGGGCCTGTTTTTATTATTATTTTGTCATGGTTTTTTTAATGTTTGAATTGTATTTAATAGTCTTTAATGAACTATTTTCTTGCTAAAATTTTTGTTTCACTTTTTAAAATTTGTTTACACGTAGCCATTAGTAGCCCGATGATTTCCACGTAGATTTGACTTGGGTCTGTCTCTACGTCGCCTTACGTTCTACAGTGACCTGACTTGAAGAGTCGTGAAATTTTCGTCAACTCGTGTCATCCCTCCCAATAACTAAAATTATGCGTGCGGCTTTACTTATTATATAGCTAAGGTGTTCTCTAACCTGAAATTGCCAATTTTTTTGATATACAGATGCAAACCCTAACCGGTTTCCATAAAAATGCCAGATCAACCTTCTTTGAAACTCTTCCAGCTTTCTACTATACCAATAATGTCGGCAATTTCAATAGATGCTATATTTCTTGTAACAAATGAGGTTGTCACTATAACCTCTGCCATGCGCAAAAACGCGCAATGGGCAAATTCTGGAATGGCCTCTATTTTAGGGGGTCCTCCACAAGGCCAGCACAACAGCCTCGCTACTCACCTTGGTCTGCGAGCTAGGAATGGCTCAATTAGCTCTGTAAGTATAATTTACAAGAGCGCAGATGGCTTTAAACTAAAACTAACTTTGACAGGAAAACCCTTTAATTTCTGGCTTTGCAAAACTTCGATCAGGTTTAGCTCACTGTAATAGCATTTCTGACTTAACAGCAGACGCTATTTTTGCTCCATTCCTGGATGTCGTCTCCTCACAATCTACTACAGGCCCTATAACCTTTCTTGCATTATCCTCTATTACCAAGTTTCTCGATTATGATATAGTTTCTAAAGAATCCGAGGGTCTTCGATTGGCAATCTCTGAACTGGCCGCTGCTATTACCCATTGCCGATTTGAAGCTACAGACCATGCGGAAGATGATGCTGTTCTACTCAAAATTTTATCACTAATGGAAGAAATTGTATGTGGTGTGGGTCGAGACATGCTCAACGATGAGAGCGTCTGTGACATTATAGAAACTTGCCTCAGTATGGCATGTCAAATGCGTCGAGGTGATCTCCTAAGACGATCTGCAGAAATGACTATGATTAAACTCACGGAAGCTGTGTTCCTGAGGCTCTCTGATATTGAACCTGAAGTTGTCATTGATGCAATGTCAGTAGAAAATAGTGAACTTCAAATGTTAGAGCCAGGGAATAATCAGGACCCTACAACGAAACTATCTGAAGAGTACGTCCACGTCATGGAAGTCCCTGATGAACCAGACAAATATTCCGTTCATGAGCATATAAACAAACCATTTGAAAAGTATGGGCTAGCATCTGTTCGTGAATACTTCCGAGTCCTCATTTCCATAATAGACAACTCGAATTTTCATCAATATAACGACGCCACGCGGATCATGGCCCTGCATTTAATTAACGTTGCCTTCGAGGTCTCTGGCAAAAATATCATCAAGCATGAGTCTCTACTTAATCTAACTACTGACATTTTGCTTAAACACATTTTACAATTAGTTCGAGTTGAGAACCCACATCTTCTTCAGAAGGCTCTTCGAGTCTTTTGCACAATTATTTCTACGGTCGGCGAGTATTTGAAACTTCATCAAGAATTATTTCTGACCTATTTTTTGACGTGTTTAAGTCCCATGGTTGATATTCCTCGCGAAGAAGGTGTTGACGGCATTTTTTATGATGGTGTGCCCAGTGTGCCTCGTACTGTACTAGATGCTTCACCAAGGGTAGCTACACCTGTAATAAGCGCATCTTTGGGTAATCCTGCTAAAGTTCCTTCATTCGTCACTATCAGAAGTCCCGATTCTCGTGAAATGATGGTCGAATCCATTTCAAGTCTAACTCGCATGCCTTCATTTTTTGTAAACCTTTTTGTGAATTATGACTGTGATGTGGATCGTGCAGATTTGTGTGAAGACATGGTTGGATTTCTTTGCCGCAACGCATATCCTGATTCAACTACTTGGTCTACTTCTACAGTTCCTCCTCTTTGTCTGGAAGCCATTCTTGGATATTTATTTGCTCTCGTTAATAGGTTGACTGACTCCCCGTTGGATAAAGAAGAGGCTGAGGAAGCAATGCGAAACAAGGCTAGGAAAAAGCTAGTAATTGAAGGAACCGAGAGTTTCAACAAAAATCCTACCGATGGACTTCATTTCTTAGTCAAGCATAAATTAATTCCTGATGATCGTACTGTGAGTGCTGTGAAATTTCTTCGACAGTCAGGTCGCATTAATAAAAAGTTACTTGGAGAATTTCTTGCTAAACCAAAGAACAAACACTACTTGGATTTATTCATTGAAGATTTTGACTTTTCCAACACTCCCTTGGATGAAGCAATGCGTGAGCTGTTTGCCTCATTCAGACTTCCAGGAGAATCCCAGCAAATTGAACGGATCATTGAGAAGTTTGCTGAGCAGTACATTGCAGGCGAAAACAACATCAAGGATGTGGCAGATAAGGACTCAGCATTTATTCTCAGTTATGCTGTCATCATGCTCAACACTGACTTACACAATCCTCAAAATAAGCATTTAATGACCAACGAACAGTTTAAGCGAAACTTACGATCAACTAATGCGGGAAATGACTTTGCACCAGAGTACTTGGATAATATATACTACACCATCAAGCATCGTGAAATCATTATGCCAGAAGAGCATAATAATGAGGAAAGTTTTGAGCAAACTTGGAAAGATGTGCTGCTCAAGTCGCAGCAAGTTGGCAACTTAAAGATGTGCTCTACAAGTATATATGATAAAGACATGTTTGAGTCAACTTGGCAACCTGTTGTCACGATGCTGGCTTATGTTTTTGCAACTGCAACAGAAGATGCCATATTCTCCCGAGTCATTACTGGATTTGACCATGTTGCCAAAATAGCAAGTCATTATCAGATTCCAGGAGTCCTTGACCAGATTACTTCAGCCTTATGCAAAATCTCAACCCTCTCCTTTGGTGACCTTTCTGTCCCTTCATCAACCATTCAAATTCAAATTGAAAAGGATAAGCTCATTGTGAGCGACTTGTCAATTCAATTTGGCCAAGACTTTAAAGCTCAACTGGCCGTGGTGGTACTATTCCGACTTGCAAAAGCTAATCCAGAGGCGCTGCATGATTGCTGGAGTGATATGGTTCCCGTTCTTGCTAATTTATATCTCTATGCATTGATGAGTCCAGAATTTTCAAAAAATCAGCAAAAGATTGGATTACCTTTTTTACCAGTAGTGACTCCCACACATGTTATACAGCGGTCTAGGATCGATAAAGAAGTTGTTGGCTTGTTTTCCACACTATCTTCGTATCTTACTGGATATAATGATGCCACCCCAGAACCCACAGACGAGGAGGTAGATGCAACGTTATGCACTACTGATTGTATTAATTCATGTTCTGTAACTGAATTTTTACAAAATGTGCTGGCTGTCTCGCCACCAAGTGTTATGCAGGATATCATAAATTCAATTACAGAGGTGCTTCCTAGCTTAACTGAGATGACACCAGATGTGCGACAAAAGTTTTATCCCGTCTCTCTCTTTTTGCTTGAATTGGCAACGTTGGTTGCAATTGATTCAAACGACTCGAATATTGTGAAAACTGTTATTAATATGTTACAACAACGGTTACAAGAAGTGGACGATGAAGCGACTTTAATCCGTTTAATGGTTTATTATCTAGTTACTTTACGGCATGCTTCTATCGAGTTTTTACCTGAACTTGAAAAAGCTCTGGAGACCATGAACCAGATTGATAGTGAGTTATTATCACCTTGCGTCCCACCTTTGGTTATTTCTTTGGCAGCTCTTGCTGACGAAGGCGCTTGGTCTTGCGAGCATGTATTAAAAATGAAGGCCTTTTGGTCATTGCATCAGATTGCAGCTAGCAACAGAGAAAGTGCTGGTGCAGTCTTTTCGTTCGTGGGCGAGATTGTTAACATTTCAACCAAGGAAATCACTGCTGATAATGTCGTCAGCGTGTTGCAAGTTCTGGGTGAGGTAGCCAGTGTAGGTGCAAGTGGTGCTCAATTAGAGCAGGACAAGACAGCAATTGCAATTGAATTCCGCAAAAAGTTTGATCAACCTACGGCTATTCAAAAGGCTAAAGAAGTAATTGCATACATGGAGGAAGATGTACAAAGAGCAATCGAAGCAGTTGATTTGATTCACCAACTAGGTCCGGTAGTGGACCAAGTCGCTGAAGACCAAAATGTAATTAATTGGACGGATGTTTGGTTCCCCTACACTCGAACACTCTCTCAACAGTGCATCAATCCTTGCAGGGCCATCAGACTTCGGGCATGGAAGTGGTATCAACAAGCAGTGTTATCTCCTACTGTGCATGCTCGGGCCGACTTTAACTGGGTTAATGTGTTTGGCCAAGCATTGTTCCCGTTAATGGATGCCTTGCTAAAGGAAGAAGTCTACGAAACAGATCCAGTTGGGATGGCTCGCACACGGCTACGCGCCGCATCGCTGCTATGTAAGGTTCTTCTGCAATATGTGGTGCGAACTGGAGGTGAAGGAGAAATGCTAGACCTTTGGACTAAGGTGTTGGACATTCTTGATCAGCTGGTAAGCAACATCAGTGCCGACAACCAGTCGGACGATGAGCTGGAAGAGAGCGTACAGGAGTCAGTTAAAAACCTCTTGTTGGTCATGCAAGCCAGTGAAAGTGGGCAAGCCCAGGAAGAAACATTTTGGATCGAAACATGGAAACGAGTGGAAGTAATTATACCTGGTTTGAAAGATCAGCTTGTCATTGATACTGCGACTAGTCCAGTTACTTCTGTCAGTACTGAGGAGAGCACTAAGGTGAGCGCTAACGACGCGCCAGGCGATGATCAGGAATCGGCATCAGAACCCATTGAAAAAGATTTGGATGTCGCAGATAATAAAGAGCTTGAAGAAAACACTGTCTAGACTCTCGGTATTACAAACAGTTTGAAGATTTATGGTTTTTGGTTTATGATAGATATATTTGCTAATTAATAAATAATTTTGTTTTTCACTTTTTTTTTTTTTTCGAGGCCATCACTTTAGATCCTCCAGTCATACTGTTGGATAAGCTTTTAGAAATTATTTTTTTTTTTTGGTCCTTCTTCCTCACCTTTACATATCTTTTTTTCTTTTCTTACCTAGACTTTTCACCAACTATTACTACATATATTCACAATGGCACAAGTCAACAACACCCAGCTCAGCTATGAAGCCCGAGCAGCTAAGCATTCCAGTGCTACTGCTCGCCGACTCCTAAACCTCATGGCCCAGAAACAAACCAACTTGTGCGCATCCCTCGACGTCACCACCACAGCGGAACTCCTTTCATTAGCAGACTCGCTAGGTCCTTACGTTTGCATGATTAAAACTCATATTGATATTGTATCTGACTTTACATACGAAGGAACCGTCAAGCCTCTTTTGGAGCTGGCTGCTAAATACAAGTTCTTGATCTTTGAAGATCGAAAGTTTGCCGACATTGGGTCAACTGTTAAAGCCCAGTACAGCGGTGGTGTTTACAATATTGTGAGATGGGCTGATATCACAAATGCTCACGGAGTTCCTGGTGAAGGTATTGTAAAGGGTCTTGAAGCTGCTGCAACTGAATACCTCGAGACTGTTAATACTACTGGTAGCGATGACAAGAAGACAGATCGTGGTTTGATTATGCTGGCTGAGCTTTCATGTAAGGGCTCGCTTGCCGTTGGTCAATATACAGCACAGACTGTTGAGATCGCCAAGGCCAATACTCAGTTTGTGTTTGGATTCATTGCTCAAAATAGAATGTCTGAAGATGAGGGACAAGACTTTTTGGTGTTGACTCCTGGTGTTGGTTTGGATGATAAGGGAGATGCTCTTGGTCAACAATACAGAACCGTTGATACCGTGGTTAAAGGTGGTTCTGATGTTATTATTGTTGGTCGCGGATTGTTTGGAAAAGGTAGAGATCCAGTTGTTGAGGGCAAGAGATACCGTGATGCTGGTTGGAACGCTTATCTCCAGAGAGTAGTCAAGGACTCAAACTAATGTAAATATACAAAAAGAAATACATACAGTGGAAAGAAAATAGTAATATATATGTTATATCATTACACAATATATTGATTTCTAGGTGAACCTGATTGTAGTTAATATTTTAATTCTGGTCATTATTCGTATATCATTCATCCATCAAAAGAAAAAAAAACATCTCGAAACAAAATATAATGAATATCAAAAAGCATTTAGCATTTTAAAACAAAAAAAAAGGAGAAAAAAAAAAGGTCATTCAATTCTTGTTTGGCTTCTGTTCATGAGTTTTCATATGTCTTTGTAATTGGTCATGTCGAACAAACTTTCGCCCACACACTTGTACAGGACACATGTACGGTTTCTCGACCTGGTGAGTTTTCATATGTTTAGCCAAGTTGGAAGATTCAGAAAACCGTTTTTCACAGCCAACCCATTTACACGCCAGTGGTTTCTCGCCAGTATGAGTTCGCATGTGCACAGACACC
>JAJLWW010000011.1:172582-248011 GCA_030570935.1 Geotrichum klebahnii | reverse complement strand
GCTTCCATGTGCAGAACAGCAATAGGAGTTGACCTCACCGCTCCAAGTATGCGGCGAAGACCTCTGTTCTGAACAGCTTGCAGAGCGTTAAGATCCTTTTTTTGACAAGTGGGATACCATACCTCAAGCCCATATTCCCAAATCGGTAATACACACCCAAGATAAATTTGTCTCATTGCCGTACCAGATAATCCATTTAGGCATCCACCGAGACGCCAAATCTCACTTAAAACATTGTTCGCCTTTGTTGCAATATTGGCGATATGCTTAGAGAATGTCAGATTTTTGTCTAAGGTAATACCCAGTAATTTGACTTCGGACTGAGCCGGACGGAGCTCACCGTTTGGAAGAACTAAATGAGGAGCATCAGTATTGTTTCTAGATCTCCGACCTTTGAAGTGGATATATCCAAGCTTGTCGCCTAAGTCAATTTCTGTGTAATGTACGGAGGCCCATTCCAACTTATTGTGTAAGAAACCCGTCTCAGAATGACTGATTTGACACAAATTCTGACACACAGTGAGTCATTGTGAATCATCAAGCAATTGTATTACAAATAACAGTTTTATATTACGAAGATGAATTGTTTCATCTTTCTTTGGAATCAAGAATTGTCTAATTCTTGAGAATTATAAATAACTAGTTATTTTCCTTATTGTATAGTTAGAATTTTTTCTCAATCAATTTCTTAGCAGTTTTATTATAAAAGTCTGAGCCTTCGTCTTCGCCTGTGTCAAGAGCATTATATCTTAGTTGCCGTATTTCGCCGTTCAAGCTTCCTCTGCTATATCACGCCTGTTAGCCTCCACTCGAGCCCGAACTCTTACATATTGGTAACCTCCGTTTGTACTATAAGAGACATGGCAAAACGTTCAAATTTCTTGAATTTTTTAGCTAAAACTGTCAAAAGCTTACATCTTTTTTATTTATTTACAGTTTAAACTATTATAACTGAGTTATATTCATTAGCACTTAATTTATGGGTTTTCCTTTGTACGTAATATTTAAATTTCTATCATTTTATGACCTTTCAACCTGTATTCAGACCACAATAACAAAAGTCGAGAACTCAAGAAGAAGGTACTCTAAAGATTAATTGTCTCGATATGAAAGAAATGAGGTTTTGCAAATTTAGCCCTGTTGTTGCACAATGCACACTTTTTGGTCGTCACCACTCTCTGACTTGTGTTGAGAAGAATGCCTAACTTAGTCTTAGAATCTTGCGTTGTTGATTTTTAAAAGAGATATTCTTTCTAATATGACAATTAGATACTTTTTCTTTTAAGCTTTAGTATTATAATTTTTATTAAATGTAAAAGCTCTCATTATTTGGACAGAGCACTTAGCCTAGTGCTATAACTTGAAATCAAGATTTCTCACGAGAGCCATTGTAACTCATTGCTAGTTAATGCTGAGATGAAAAAACCTATTTCTATATATTTTTGCATATTTCACCAAGATCCAAGAACTCTTAAGGAAATTTGAGAATTAGGTATCAATAAGTTAGAGAGAGAAGATAATACTGACCTTCTCTTAGGTAGTAATTGATAATTGTATAGATTTAATTTTTCGTTTATTATCATCAATTTTTCAAAATCTACATGTCAAGGATTTCTAATCATAAATTGAAGTAAAAGGGTAATGCATAGTATTATCTTGGTCTGTAATCATCTACGTTGAAAGATTTTCTATGTCAGCACTCAATTTACCATTAATCTTTACCTCAAGTCCCCAGTTTTGTTCCTTGAATGCTGGTCTATTCTGAGCTAGCAATACTAGAAATATATAGCACCATTGTAAGTTCTAGTTTATGCTAGGATGAACAAGAATTTAAAGGCGGAAAGTTGGGCTGGCATGTGGCTAGAATAGAAACACTGTAATTTCTGTGAGCTGTATAATTTTTCAAGTGGAATTAGTATCTTGTGAACCGCCTGGTTTTGTATCAATTTCACAAACAAAACGAAATCAAATATTCAGTCTTTGATATTAGTGATACTAAAAATATAGTCTTCAAAAATAGGTAAAGCTGTCTCACTATTATTGTAATGAATAGTGATATAACTTGTGGTCCTGAGGTTCTTCAGATTAAGAGAGAATTTCTCGCAGAACTCTAGTACGTACTCTTTCAAAGAGCCAAAGATTTTGCTGAATTTAATGATAGTAACTAGAACCTTTACTATTCTTATTTCATTTTCTAGAACATTATTTTATGGTATTTAACACCGTTAACCTCATAGTTTAAGAACTGGATTGAATGAAACTCAGCTCAAGTGGCTAGGTGTTCACAAAAATCTGTTAGTGATGCACGTGCCTGAATTCTGTCTTGATCTAAAAATCTGTGTCAATTTCAATTTCCTTGGCCAATATATGCATCCAAGAAACTTCTATATGTAAATACCTTCTGCCTTGATATCAAAAGTGTTCTAGTTCTAGAAGGGCTGACGCCGACTTCAGAAGCTTTCTAGATTCTTTTTTACTTTATTTTTGTTTTTCAAATAGTGGTAAAAATTAGTTAGTCCGTGAAGGATCATGCATCTACATTAACATTTCTTTCCTAGTAGTGGTATCTCCATGATGTAAGATGAAATTCTTGAGAGACCTCCTCGGGAAGTCGAACTTGTACTATTGGCTTGTTCTACATTTCCATAGGCTTGAGACTTTGCTCTTAAATGTAGACTGAGTGGTTTTGTGACGCGCCTTAGTCACATGCACTAGTTTATATCTAGTTCTGTGCACTAAGCCCTGAATATATGTCGTTGGAATAAAATTATAAAACATTTCGATTCAAATATCGAATAAAAACCCTCATTTGAGGCGAGTTTTCGTATAGAAAGACGTCAAAAGACGCTTGTTTAGGTCATGATTATTATAGTTTTTAGTTTTAATTAAAAACCTTGTAAATTATTGAAGTTTAAGTGCACTGGAATAGCAGCAAATATTGGACATGCATGCACTACTGGAGTAGGAAATTCAGATCAGCATCGATCAGGCTTACAGAAATTACAGAGTATCTATGAAATATCCATATGAAAAAGATAAGTAATCTGTCGAATTCAGTGCAATATATAGCGGATAAAAAAGGTCATGAACAGAAGGGCTTTTTTGAGTTTTTCAATGTAAATTTGGTTTGTGTTGGGTGGAAGAAGCAGCACTTGAGTGATAACCGATAACCCCGAATTATTATTGAAATCTAGACCTTTGAGACATGGAAAAACTTATTCCACAGATAACTTTACAACTCCTCGAATTCATTTTTTTTTAAAAAAATTATAAATCTAATATAATATAATATTGGCCAAGTTCCGTGCATTTCAAAAAAATAATATTATTATTCTTAAAAATAATAAATTCCGGTTCTTTTTTAATTAGCAAAGATAGCAAAGTTTTAGACTTGAAAATCCGATTTCGCTTTTTCAAAGATTTTAAGCCATTCAAACTTGTTTTACCATTTTGAAAAGAATGAAAGAATAAATAATAAAAATTCAAATTAAATTAAAAATTCAAATGGAGATATTAAACGAGGGTCTTGCATATGGAAAATCTCTGTATTAAACAAAAAAAAGACTTGTATTCTACTTGGTACAGATCTAACTAGACGTTAATAATATCCACCGAGGCTCGCATATGGAATTATTAAAAGCCGCCATCGTTGCTAAGCAGAGTAGAACAATTAAATCACCGTCAAGAGTCTTAATTCGAGACATGGAAAGTATGTTTTCAATCAAGTTTTCAGAATGCGTTTTGCTATCTAGCTAGATTCGTAACTCTCTGTGGAGGATGGATAAACCCACCGTTGATAGACATGTAAATCGGCGATAGTCCGGTTTCGAATTCCCTAAAAAGTTCTTAGTCTTGAGCGAGTTGGTTTAGTGTAAAAGGGATTTGTTTTTATTGTCTCTATACGTTTTCAATACAAGTCAAGAAAATAGGAGAGCACACAATCGACAATATTTTGTCCACCGTTTATCTTCTGGACCAAACCAAATATGGCCTCTGACATGAACCCCGAGATTCCATTCAAGCCTGTGTTATTTGCATCGACTCCACGTGAATTGTGAATCTAATAAACCGTTAAATGATCGAATTAGTTGAAGATCAATTCAACAAAGAAAGGAGGACTAGTTATATTTTTTCTACTTGTGAACCAAGTAGAACCCCGACTGTGTGCTCGAACAAACTTGAAAACAGGGATCTAATCAGATAAATATACCCCCAACCCTATTTCTACTGCTCGCCTTGAACCTTGGTGATTTGGATTACAAGACCCCATGATTGAACAGGAATTCTCAAAAGGTTCCAAGCCAGGATTTTTTTAAACTATAATTTTTAATAATAATCTCTTTTAGGTATCTTTTTGTATACCAAAGTTATATTGGCAAATAATTTCTTTAATTTAACAAGATTTTTGAATTTGGACCCTTTCCTGGGTCGATGACTACGACTGCACCCATACAATAGTGAAACATTCAAATACTTGTGGAAAGATCTTGGACTTGCATTATACTATTTACATCGCACTACTTGTTATTAAGAGAAGTCAGGTGAATAGAGGTGACTGGTATATTATACCAATACTAACTGGATATATTAACACAATCCCGGTTCTTTGTGATTTACAAAACCCACAAGTCCTGTGTAAACTGTACATGAAAAAAGCCTAAAAGATGCCTTGAGCCTTCTCTTTGTAAATCAAAAGAAATATCTATACATTTGTTTATTTATAACTCACTCAGTGCACAAATAGATCTTATTCCTGTTTTCTTAAAGTCTTGAGATTTCTATTCTAAGCGGTGGTTCCAGTTTGATATCTGTGTTAATATTAGTATATACGTTTAGAACAATAGGTTTAGTTTTGAGTAACGATAAAAGAGACAGTGCTACTATCCAAGTGAATTTGCATAGTTCAATCAAATAATTATAATGGAAAAAAAATGCTCTAGACGATCTAGTTCTAGAAAGAAATACCAAATTTATATCTTTTAATGGTGCAATAAAAGAAAAATAATAATAAAAAAGATCACTCAAGAATTCACCGTAAAACTAAACACAACCCCATGAAAATTCAAATTTGCCTTGAGATCCAACTGAGCAATCTTTATAAGCCACGAATATCAAGTAATTAATGGGTATTATTTGTATCTGTATCTACAAAGATATTCCTAAATTTCACACAGTTATTACAATATTATATATATATTTATTAAATAAAAATTATGGTAATGTGCTCGAATTATTTCCAAACGAGTATTTTGATCTACAAGATATAGGTCCGAGTAGAATTTATATATTTGGGGGTTAAAACGAATTCGAATTGCTCCGGAAGGAATAAACATGAAATGAAGCCTTTTGCAACTTGAACCGAACAACCCATGTATTAAAAACGTGTTTTTTTCTTCCTTCAGATTTTGGGGGTAGTCCCGAGGAGAGGGATCAAGGAGGGAAAAAAAGATGGTTATAAGGGGGAGTGTGAAAGAGCGGGGGTTAAGTTTGAATAACATGATATAGCTTTTTTGATTTTAATTTAATTTAATTTAATTAAATTTAATTTTCTCAACTACATGACCCTTTATCATGAAAATATATTAAAAGTGTCGAGTTGCTTGACTTTATTTTTGGTCTCACATCAACAAAGGTATGTCGCTTAATCCAAAAATTATATGTAATTAGTTAATACATGGGGTTGCTTGTCTATTGATATTGGTATCTCTTTCTATATGTTAAAGATACGTCTAGTTTAAACACCATTAAATTGGTTTCTTGCTAGTTCATGTTGCCTTTTGATTCCTTTAATACGTTTTTAAACAAACAAATAAAGTTCAAATATGAATAATCGGTGCCAGGCTTAGAGAGATAACTTATCTTCATTCTCAGTTTCTCAAAAACAACAGGTTAAAGAAAACGTGAAATAACCAGATTATCGAAAATGGTTGCGAGGAAATTGAATATAATTGCCTAATTCTCTTATGAAACTTTATATTAAATCTTTGAGTATCTGTTAGGAATTTATTATAATTTTCTCATCTTGTAGCAAAAGTACGCAACGCTGGTTATCAACAAGCTGACACCAAGATAGACTTGAGCAAAACTTAACAGAACATACTAAGTCAAACAACTTTGTTAACAAAAAAAAAAAATTAAATAAATTAAAAGACTAAATTAAAACAATGATTAGAGAGACAAATTAACAATACAAACAAGACATAATTAAGGAGACAGAATAATAATAAAAATCAATCAACAAGCACAAACAGAATAATCAAATATCAAAAAATTATGTCATAAAATTAATTCCACTTCTCACTCATATCATCATTTTGAAAAAAAAAAAAATTAATAAAAATAAAACAAAAAAGAATCCAAAAATCAATAATAGTAATCATAACAATAATAATAAAAAAAGACACAAAAAACCCACTGAAAAATTAGGATATTAGTCCACTGATATCCATTACATTCCCATGACCCCTGTTCATCATGGACATTGAGGATAATGGCATTGAAGGAGGTGTAGGGGGCGCTACATTCGAAGAAGCTCCACTGGTGCTGCTACGTCGGGATGGCACAGACCCAGGAGGCGGAAGAATCACTCTTGGTGAATCCTTTGCACTTCCCACAATGTTTAACTTTTCATGGCCGTCCCAAGACCAAAGCTTACCAGCAAACTCAAACCCACCTCCAAGATTATTTGAATCGAACGATAAATGCGTCGACAAAGGCGAGGAGGCTGCAGAGGGAGTGTCGGCAGCAGCAACAGCAGCAGCAGTCATGGAAATTTGCTGGAGTGATCGTGTGGCCTGCAAAAGCTGAACAAACTCACTGGGAGATTCAGCTAGAGCAGAGTCACCCGCAAAGGCCAGCTTAACGGGCATGGGAGGAGGAGTGACAGGTTCCAAAAACTGTGGAGGCTGGTGCTGTTGCTGATTGTTATAGGGGTAAGGCAAACGGTTAGTTTGATTCATAAGAGTGGGCGAGGATGGCAGCGAGGAAGTAGGAGTGGTGGAGGCCGAGAACAGGCGGCTAGAATGGCGCCTCGATCGGTAAGGGTGATAAGAGGAAGAAGTCCTGCGGGAGCGCGCAGCTGAAGCAGCATATATAGACATGTTTGAGACAGCGCTGGCGGTCATCAGCAAGGGCTCATCGTCGTCCGACGAGCAAGCAGCGTCAGACTGAGAGGACAGCGAGTCGCGATGGGCGGGGTCTGATGAAGGAAACGCCGACGCCGGGGTGGCTTGAGGAGAAGCGTAGAATAGCCAGGGAGAGCTGCTGCCAGCGGATGGCGCTGGGGGAGGTGCCATATAGGAGAGAGGCGGAGACGCCACAGCCGATGCGGCGCTCAAGGGAGAGGTCGAATCGAGTTGCTGCTGATGCATCTTATATTGCTTTTTCAGGGCATTTGTGGGTTTGGGTTTGGATGAATGTGTATCTGACTTGGCTCGTTTCCTGGGCAAGGGCTGCTCGGTAGACCCTGTGACGGAGCCATCTTCTGTAGGAGGAGCGCCCTGAGTTAGCTGAGATGCTGTTGCGGCGGAGGCCATGTTTTCCATTGAGTTAGAGGCAGATACAGAGGCTGAGGCAGATGCGGAGGACAGCGAAGCACGAGAATGTGTGGCACGCTTACGTCGACGTTTGGTAGTGGTAGTGAGGTGGAGTTGGAGTTGGCCAAAGCCAGGTTCGTGAGGCTGGAGGCATGAATCTGGGAAGGTTTCGCCAAAAATTGGAATTAGAGCGTAGCGAATATGGTAGCATGTTCTTGCGGCCAAGGCCTTTGCAATATGGAAGGGTAACCAGGTACCCTGAATCTTGAGGAACCCACCCCGAACACGACGGATAACGGGTTCGAGATCAGGAGAGTTTTCGACGAGCTTGACAATGTCAGCTTTGTTATTTCCAATAGCTTTCCATAGGCCTGTGAGATGTACATATCCTGTGTAGTAGTCCCAAATAACCCACTGGTTATTGACCATGTACTCGTACACGGTAAGAAAGTTCCGCTCGTCGACGGAGGTGGCGTATTTTTTCATAGCAATATCTGAGGCCGGGTTAGGCATGAGTGGCAGTTGGTCCTGGGAGATGGGAGTGGACTTTGGCACAGGCTGGACCGGGAAGTTGACTTTGTAGGCAAAGTCAGGGGCGTGGATATCACGCTTTTGGTTTCTAGGAGAGGCCATTTTCGGCGGTTTGGACGAAGCGGAAAGAGGAGTGAATCGAGAATTTTGATTTTGGTCGCGCTTGATGGCGACTAGGGACGAGGAGGAAGAAGACGATTCGAGGGATTTAGGCGACACGGGAGTCGATGCAATGTGGGAAGTTGAGGAAGAGGAGTCAGAGGGAAGAGGAAGGATGCGAATAGTTTTGGGAGAGGAAGAGGAATTTGAGTTGGAGGTGGATGAGGAGGAGGAAGTAGCAGAGGGAGTTGGGTGTAAATAATTGTGTATGCTGTTCGATGTACCAAAAGGAGCGGAGCTCAAGTGAGTAGCGAACAGCTGAGAGGAATGAAGTAGCTTAGCAGAAGGTGTAAACTTGTTTGAGTCCGAGGAGTTTGGGTTAGACGAGGCAGTTGAGTGTATAGGAGGGAGAGCCCTGTGTCTAACGAGGAGTGAGCCAAGCGGGGGTTTTGGAGGCATAGTGTAGATGTGATATATAGATGGCTATATATATATAAACTAGTATATAGATAGTAAACAAAAGGCAGCGATGGTAGTTGAAAGTAAGATCGACGCCAAAAAGGAGAATATAGAAATGGAGAAGAAAGGTGGAACGAAGAAAATTGGGCGAGTATTTATATATAAAAAAAAATAAAATTTAAAATAAAAATAAAATTTACAAACAGAGAAGAACGGAGGAATATGAATATCTGGCTATGGGCTATGAGTTTTGAGTATGAGGTGAATTGAGTATTGGAGAAGTAGATGAAGACGAAGGAAAAAAGAAACTTGAAAATAAAAAAAAATAAAAAAAATAAAAAATAAAATAAAGGTGACCTCATATCCAGTTCTACACCGCCGTAGAGCAGTGCTACATGGTTTTAAATCGGTCCTTGGTTAGGTCCTCGGTCGAGTGCTTTCCAGCCAGGAACAACCGCATCATCCAAAATGAGAGAAAAAGAAATGTTAACCCTATAAGTCTACATGGTTCTACAAATGGGCTCACAAAAACCAAAACTTCCCATCTTCACTTGATACAAATCTTCACCACCATCACCACTTTCACTGCCAAACTCCATAAAGACCGTTTAAAAGAAAGATTGAAAAGGCTAAGACTTGCTCGCAGTCTAGGATTTTTAAATATACCACTGATCAGTAACTAAAGGTAATAACAAAATAATAATAAATGAATATAAAAACAAAAAAAATAAATATTAAAAAAACAGGTCATTGGTAGTATCACCCTCGACCGAGTTTTTTTTTTTTTTTTTTTTTTGAACACTCTGATACTGATACTGCTGTTGCTGCTACTGCTGCTTCCGCTGGATTCAATCAAACTCAGAGTTTAAAGAAGTTGGTCGTGAGTTTATCTGCTTTTGTTTTGTGCTTGTGCGTTTGCGTTTTGTATCTATCTCATCTACATTTTACTTTGAGTCGGATATTTCTTCATCATCATCGTCTTATTCTTAGGCTTCTCCGGCTCAGACTCCACCGAAGTTTAAAACCAAAAGGGCCACCTTCACCATCATCCTCATCATCTTGACCATCTTCATCGTCATTCCTATTAACTAAACACGCGCGCGCACAGCCGCCGACAGTGAAAAAAATAACTTCTCATCCAAGTTAAGTAATAAATAAGGACACAGGAGCCAACCGAGATTGACCCTTTTTTTTTTTTTTTGGTATATCTGGATTTATATATTTGTTCACTAACTTTCTTTTTTATTCCTCTCTTTCTTTTAGCATTGTAGTTAAGGTTAAGTCTGGTCGTAGCATTCATTAACTTATTTTTTGCTGCACCAACATTGGTTCATTTGTTCGTTCTACTGGAGCGCTCAACTTTGAGAAAGTGGGTGGGTTCTGCTTGAACTTGAAAATAACCACCACCCATTACATTACCACCTTACCCAAAATAAAAATATTCAAGAAATAATAAAACCACCACCACCACAATACGAATAATAATTTCTTCGAAGTCGTCTTGAAACTTTTTTTTTAAAGGAGAACAAGGATGGGGATGTGTGTGGGTTGAATACTACGACACACACACGCACACACATTTCTGGGTTCCTCCAAGAGTGTATGTAGTTGGAGAATTTAACTTTTAGACTCCTTGATCGACTCGAGCTTGAATGTGTAAATATGGACTTGAGAATAATAAATATGGTACATGGTTTCAATATTATTATTATTATCACTTTTGATGTTCAAAACTGGTTTTCCAGTAGCCAGTCCAATGCATTGTATTATATATCTACGTATATATATATTGAAGTATATAAATATCCTTGGGCTGCCGCCTCCAGTTACCACGATTACAGTTTAAACTCCAAGCATGAGCCCGATACCACTTGAATGGCTGAGGAGTAGGAGCAAGAGGGGTGTAGTAGTGTTGTTATAGTTGGACCACGAAGGAGAAGAAGGAGAGTAATAATAAAATAATAATAATAATAATAATTATGCTACTACTAGTACTGGTAATAATAATAATAGCATTCCTCAGTCAGTGTGTATTTTGTATTTATATTTATATTCCATGGCGTGACATAAGTAGATTCATTCACTCTCTCCCACACACAAGAAAGCTACAAGGAAAAGAAAATTAATTATAAATATAATAATAAAAATAAAAATAGTATTAGGTAGTAGTAGTAGTAGTAGAATTTAGGCCATCTCATCAAAGATGAATCAACAGATGTAACCAAAGAGTTCAAGTGTACGGGTATGCGTTGAATGCTTGAGCATAGGGAAGACCGACTAGAAGCGTCTTGGATCAAGATCAAGACAGAGCCTTGAAAGTTCCCGCCGTCATGTATTCAAAGGGTCGATGAATGTCTCAATATCTCTCCAATGTCTCTCTCTCTTTCTGAGCATTTGAATATTTTGAATATTTGCAATGTCACAGATGAGGATGATGAGTAGAAATATTTTTATTATTTTCATTATAATCTTATATAGCCGTTATTAATTTCTTTTTCCTTTTTTTTTTTGTTTTTGCTCCTTCGGAATAATCAGCGATTTCGCTGTGGATTCTGTTCCAAGTTCAGTAAAACTGAGCCTACCCAATGTTCTACAGTTTGCTGTTCTACAATTCCTATAATTCCACGCAAGGTCCATTTAATTAATATACAAACTTTATACAAATTTTATAATACAAATTTTTATAAAAGTCTTGTGAGCAATGAAAAAAACGGACACAAACTACAGAATTCTCCGACTTTGCCAATCGATGCTGACTTGGTCTGGGCTGACTTGGGTTTCGTCTGCGTGTCTTGTGAACAGTACAGTACAGTACAAATAACTGAGACGGATGCTGAGCTAACGGTATTAAATATAATGATGATGGTATTGCTAGTGTTTTCAAATTTCAGTTCCTCCTCCTCCACAACTCATCTCTACTTTGCTTTAGTTGATATCTGTTATACTCAAACTTATCGGAAATCCTTGTAAACGATCAGCGGTGTAAACCCTGGTTTTCAGAGCAAATCAATGATAATCAGAAAACACACAAGCAACTACCAGCCATATAATCAAAAGAATCAAAAAATAATCATAAACGCACGCACAGTTCTTGTATTCTGCTAATATGGCGCTACTTTTTCAGGATCCAGAGCTTGAAAATGAACGCGTTAATACGTGTACTGGTAAGATATAAAAAAATAATATCTAAAAAATAATAATATAATAATGGTTCATCTCATCTCATAAAAAAAAATAAAATAATAAAATAATAAAATAATATTTGTTTTTTCTTTCCCATATTAACTCATATCAATAGGGAAATAAAAGGGTCCTTATACACATACAGTGCATATACTCAACAGCACAACAATCATAAAACCTGATACACACACAAAACATACCAAAATACATGGCTTTCTATGTTTCTCGATGATGGACTAACAATGGCATTGGGGATCAAAAGACTCCGTAATCTTGATTTTTGTCCAGATCTTTAGTTAAAGTTAAGTCCAGTCTTAGAGCTTTAGGTTTCATTAGAGAACCCATTCCGTACACAAGTTTACCACTCTCCAAATTAATTTTACCTCTGATTTCTTATAACGCCTAACTTTACCTTTACGAGATACAGCCAGTTCATAAAGCCTAGTCATGATCATTACCCCTTACGCTTCTACTTGTACAACTAGGTAAATGTCCATGTAGCTATATATATAATATCCATCCCATATACTATATAGACTGATTGATTAATTCATATAGCAATATATAATGCTATGCTTTTGCAATATGTACGAAATGTGCTCTCTGGTGCTATACGATATATGTGCGATATGTTTTTGACTGTTTAGGGCCACCGGTTATGGGTCTGGCTGCCCATTATACATGGCTGAAAATATATAAACACAAACTAAAAAAGCATTTATTGCATTTCGGATACTGCCCTATATGGCTATATTATATCGTTTACAATTTATTTAGATAGAACCGTTTTTTTTCTATATATTTATATATATTTGAAAGATATATTACATGTATTAGATCAATTCCTATCGTTGCCCTTAGTATGCCATTACTTTTGTTTACCAAATTTTGGAATCACAAAATGTTGAACCTGTAACGGTTTAAAGTTAAATCTATGGCTTATCACTTAGTGTAAAATCTATTCGGATTGAATTTCACGTGTTTAGGATATTTATTCATAAAAGCGGGCGGCAATTGTTGTTGTGCAGCTTAAATTCATCTCGTATATGTATATTTGAAAAATCATCGCATATATGTGTGAGTATAAACAATTATATACACACGTATCATAACTTCATATACTGTATGTATATGATACAGCATACATTTTAAATTGGAAAGTCAGGGACTTTATCTACTAAAGTAGCATGTTTCTGTTCACTAGCACATAGACTTACAGCAATGCTAATTTTAGTTTTGTTATCACTCTTTCTACTCCTGCTATCTCAATAGCCGACGATTCATTTGAAATCCTAGTTCAGGTATCATATACATCATCACTTACTAACTCTCTGTGGTCTTTCTCCTAACACTTCTCCCACAGACTCTTCAACTCTAATCCTCCCCAATATCCAAATATACTTATTCAACGTATCTGTATTGCTGATACTACTATAGTTACTATGACAAAACTAAACTACCACACAATCTGCTGGTACCGTTCATCAACTTCCTTCTGCTCACTCACAAACTTTAAAGTCCGCTCAAAGTGCTTGCGGGGAGAATCGCTTATCGACCCATCCGTAATGCTCCCCAGGTTCCGCTGAATCAGCTCAATCAGTCCTGTTATAAACTTGATTGAAATCTGCTCATTCCCACGATCAAAAAAGTAAATGCAACGGTTCAAAATTTCAACAAAGAGCTCAACTGATACGGCAACATCCATACAAGCATCAGCAACTCGCAACGCACGTTGAAGACATTCCAGCACTCGCTTACCGTCCCTGAAGAACTCACTAACTCCCTCCTGCTCTCCAAGCGCAGGAATCTCCACCGCCCACCATAAGTGGCTCGCATAGTAGACTGCACGGCACTGGTCGGGCTTCTTTAACAGCTTGGACCCATAAAGGGCACACTTGGATACAAGTGTATCGTAATTGTCGCCTGAAAAGTGTCGACTGTTTTGCAACGCTCCTGCAACAATACAAATCGCCTGATATTGAGCCCGCGAATCTGAAATACCTTCTTCGTAAATTGAAAACGCTTGTGCATAGAACTCGTAACTGGCCTCCTCTGATCCAACTTGATCCGCAATCATCGCAGCATCAACAAATAAACGGAGGGCCTTATCGGCTTTGCCATACTTGACAATGTCCCGGATAGCTAACTGCACAAACTTGAATGTGGTTCCAATCTTCTCTTGCCATTCGCTGTCTACATTCTCCCGAGCTTTGAAGCGTCGAACCAACCTCAATGCTCCTGTAACAAGAGCAGGGTACGTGAACCGCACAAAACTCTTACCCTCACTCAACGCTTTACGCGCAGCATTTAGTAAGTTTGCGTGTACCTCTGGATCTGCATTATACAAAAGATGCACAATCTTCGCCAAATTGCTTTGGTCAGCAATAACGTCGTCTCCCAAAAGGGAGTCATCCTCCGCTTCCTCGGAAACGTCTTCTCCGTCACCCATCAAATTAGACACTCCACTCGAAACACTTTCACACGCTAATTCTACCCCCTCGCAGATAATGATACGGACAAGTCCAAAGACCCCCTCTGCGTCTTCAACCGTTTCAATGTGGTTCTTGTTACTAAGCACTGAGCCCACCACAGCACCAGCCACAGCCTTTTGCGTCTTAGTGGGCTGGGAGCTTAACAGAGGAATGAAGCTTTTGAGAGATAAAACGGTCAACAATCTAGGGTAGCCACGGATGAGAAGTTGAAGCAGATCCAGAATATTGCCTGTCGTCACCTCTGAGTGCACATCCGGAGTATCTTTCAGCGCATCTACTTTATTGAGGATAAACTCAAGAATCTTGTCAATGTTTTCTGTGCGCTCGGGGTAGCAATTGAGGGAAAGGCGAGCAATGCCAACATACATTGCGGTGATATCTTCAATGGGAAGATCCGGTCGAGCCTGGAGAAGTTTTGCCACAAGACTCCAAAAGATTTCAAACAGGTCAATGTCGACAGGAACTCCTCTTCGCACTGCAGTAGTTGACTTGGATTTAACTTCAGCAACTTCGTCTTTTTCAGTTTCCTCTTTCTTCTCGCTGGTTTCTTCCTCAGGCTCTTCTTTAAAGTCTTCAGTGGAATCTTCCGTAGACTCCTCTTTAGGCTCCTCATGCTCCTCCTTCTCGGATTCAATACCTGTCTCCTCGAGTTTCTCAGCAAGTTCATCAGTTTCGTCAGCCTCACCTGTCTCCTTCTTGACCTCGTTTTCGGCTTCCCGCGCAGAATACTCAGCAAGTCTGTTGACTAAAGCCAAAATAATCTTCTTCACGCTTGCACCAGGGTTCAAGTTGGCGGTAGAGTTCAAAAACAAGTCAAGTGTGTACAAATGGAACTCATCTGGAAATACCTGCGACACAACGTCTAATAGATATTCCTGGGCAATGACATCCCGGCATTGTACAACTTGCTCCAAGATAGCGGGGAGTATGGAGGTGCGATAATACTCCTTGTCAATACCTTCAAGCTGAGACAGTCGTACCAAATTGGAGCCAACAAGAATCTGTAGCTCCTTGCGCTCCTTTGTACGCTTTTCGCGTTCTCTACTATGACCCTGGTGCTGTAGTCTAACCCAAAGCTTATTCATTTCAATGAAATTAGTAATGACAAATTGAATAGAGTCCTGGAGATTGCCTCCAGGTCCTTCAGAAGTTCCAATTGGTAAATAATCACGAGCTCCCTGGGATAAATAGTATCGTAGAAACAATCCCCGGATTGGATGTTGAACTCCTCGACACATTTCCATCATATCCTTCATAATCTCCTTGACAGGAGCATCAGGGATGGACATGTACACAGTACCAACCGTGATCATTAAATAAAGACGAGGCACAATGTTGCCTGACTCGTTAGCAAAATATATATATTTTTAATTGGCCACTCTTTAGTACTTACCAGCATACTGGACAAGTTCATACAAGTCAGCCAAATGATGAGTGCTATGATTGTCTCTCAAGTAGGCACCCAAATAGCTGAGCGCATCAAAGACAGCAATATAGAGCTCGTAGTATTGCTTAGGGCTCAACAATGAAGTGCGGAGTTCAGCGAGAAAAGTGGAAGCGTGTTTAAGAGCATCCATGAGCTTTCCCTTGGACTCCAAGCACTTACGCATGAGCCCTTCTTGCTGGCGAATTAAGCTTAAAGACTCCTCCAACTTGCGAGCCTGGTCCTCAGCAGTAATAATTTGAACTGCCGTGGACATTGTTAATGGTTATAATTTCAGGTGCTCCTGTTTCAATGATACTATTGTATCTTCTATGGGAACAAAATGACAAAAGTGTATGTGGTAGTAATTTTATCTTTTTCATCAATATGACGTGGAGTGAAAGTTACCCGGGAGATTTATAGCACCAACCATGTTCGTCCCAAATACCCTTAGAACCTGGAGCCAAAAAAGATTTTCTATTCATCAAACTACAATGAGGGCATTATGAAGTTGACAGGGCTTCAGGTTCTCAATATAGCACGGAATGCTGTAAGAGACACTTCTTTTCGCTCAGGTAGAGTTTTGTCGTTATTTCCATCACAAGCATTTCAGGTCGAGCACGACAAACCTGTTCAACTTGAAATCAAAAGCATATTACAGGTTAATGGATCTGATTCTTTGACATCTAAAATTGACGATAAATTGACCCGGCGGTATCTCAAGTCAGAACGAGCAGTCAAAAGAAAACTGGAAAATGCATCTTCCAAGTACAAGGCGTCGTTGGAATACTTGGCCCGGTTTATTGATACTTTGAAATATCCCATCCCTGACAAGGAAATGACGAAGATCCTGTATCCTGCTATATCTGTATTACCTACTGAAATTGAGTCCAGCGAAAAGCTGTTACGACTAGGTAAAATGTATCTTGAGGTCCAGTGCCAGGCGTACATTATGCGACTTCCATCACGCAACACAAATGAGCTAGTTTCTAACTTTGACTACGGTCGGTTTCAAGACGGCACATGCGAGTCTTTGTATGAGCACAGCTTGCTGACCCGGTTTCTCAAAGAAAATGGACTTGTTGACTCGATTATTTTAGATTGCGATGCTCATGAGAGTACTCGTAATGATCAAGCTGTGAATGCTCTTTACCGAATCATTGGGACTATAGCTATTCTACATGGGCCTCGAAGAGCATCTGAGTTTATTGATCAACAAGTTATAGGCGGCATGAACGGTCTCATGAGATTCCGAATTGATAGATGATTTTTATGTATATAGTTTTATTTATTATCTCATTAACGAAACGAAAGAAATTAGGAAACAAAAAAAACACACACAATGAACTCAAAGCTCGACCCGTTCCATGGTTAGTGATGATGATGATGTGACACGAGTCATGGCAGCGATATCGCTGGATAAGAACTATTTTGATGAATGAAATATTTTGTTTCTTCATTTTCATTTTATTTCTTGATCTACTTTTTCTGATATATCTCGTGATAATTTCGGGTCCGCGCACGCGCTTGGTTAAAAAAACAAAAAAGCATCATAATTTTGGCGCCACTCGAGCCAGTTCTAGTTTTAGTTCTAGTTTTCTCTTGGTGGGTTCAGGCCACCCCATCCACACGGACCGCCGCCGTCGCCACCAGGTAGTTCAACTTTGATTTCTACCTGTTGTGGGTTGTAGTAGGTTGGCGTTAATAGCCAATGTCTCGTTGTGGAATGGAACAGAGCCCACACTACCGAGAAAACCGAAACTCAGAACGTGAAACCACCAAACCATTACGACCGCCCTTTTTGTTTATTTTTATTTTAATTGTTATTTTAATTGTTATTTATTTTATCTCTCGTGACCCTATGCACTCAAGAGAATCAAATTCATCAATTTATGATTTGTATATAGGAGCCGGCAGGCAGTGGGTAGGTAGTGTGGAGACCCATCTGTGTTTATGAGGAGGAAAAGGAAAGAAGAAAAATGATTCTCAATTAGTGACGAGGAGAGCAAGAGGCACAAGGAGAAGGAAAAGTCAGAGGAGAAGAGTAAACCATGACAAGAGCGAGGACGAGGAAGACATTGCACCGACAGGCTTGGTTGTTTGGATAATGATCAGACAACTTTTCAGGATTCCAAAACAATGAAGAAGAGTAAAGGAAGAATAAAAAAGAGTGGAATATAAAATAAAATATAATAAAAAATAATATTGTAGAACAGTGTAGAACAAAACCCTGACTAGAACTAATCGTGGGATCTCACACATCGACCCAACCTTCTCTTTCTTCTTCTTAACAACTGGCACCCAATGTTTATTTTCCTTGGAAAGTAAAAAAAATAAAAGAATATTTGCAACCAACGAGCCAACAAACGAACAAATGACCAAGGCTAACTATTAAAACTATTATACAGTATATTGGACTAATAGTTTGATTAAATGGCTGATTAAATGTATTACTGAAAGGCTGACTTGATTGATTTCAGTCAATCTATGCCATATCCCCATGTCAAGGTCACAACTGAAAATGGTCAAAATGCCATCGGCTTTCAATGACCCATATTAATATTCACGTGAACTAACTCCAATATAAGCAAAAAACGTAAAAGGAGTTATTTAAATGAATTAAGGAAATTTAGGCACCGAAGGAATGGGGAATATGTCTTAGGCACTGTCTCATCCCTAATTGTTCCTTCGAAACTTCAATCGCAAGGACCACCAAACAAAAAATCAAACTATGGTTCCAATATCTACGCTAGACCATAAAATACGCAACGCTACAAACAATTCTACTATGGATACCACTGGCAGAAAAAAAAAATAAGGCGACTTCAAAACTACTTCAAGACCACTGAAACTTGAAGGTGATTGGTTTCCTCGGTACTTTGTATGAATAATAGATGAAATTAAAAATCAACAATGTAGAAAAATATTTTCCAAAATAAATTGCGGTTTAGCGCAACTACGTTTAATAGGCTTGAAAAATCAAAATTTCAGAACTTTGGCACTATGGCCGAGCGGTTAAGGCGAGAGATTAGAAATCTCTTGGGATTTTTCCGCGGAGGTTCGAGTCCTGCTGGTGTCGTTTCTTTTTGTTGCTTTAAATGTCGTGATGTGAAGCTCAGCCGTTTGCTCTAATTTTGGACCCATCGGAACTCGGCCTTGAAAATGTAGTAGTCTATCTTAACCAAGCCAGATCATTAAACTCAAACTTTTTTCTCCTTACCAGTCTGTTTCAAATGTGAAATTCTAGAACAGCGATTCTTTAACTTTAACTAAAATCTTTTCCAAATTATCGAATATAAATAAATAAACGTGAAAACCAAAAGGTCAGTTCAAGGCGACAACGCAGAAAAAGACTATACAAAACAGTACTACGACATGGAAAAACTCAAGGCCGGCATCGTAAAGTATTACAAGACATTGAAGAAAAAGAAAGTAAATTGTAATAAATTATAATAAAATATAATTCATTATCACTCTACAAGCTTAAAATATGTTATAAATATGGACTTTTCTGTTAAAATAGAGTAATGGTATACGGGTCCTTGTTACAAAATATGACTTGCACCTTGCCCCTTGACCCAGAACTTGCAACCTTTGTTGTACTGAAAAAAGCATCCATAGCCATAGACTCGAAGTATAAAAGCTAATAGTACCAGTACAACGCAAAGATTTAGAATGAAAAATAACTGCTAATGGAATACATCAGATCTATAACTCGGTGTAACTAGCGCCAAGTTCAACAGGCAAAGGTATAACAGTGAAACATAGGGATAATGGAAAGTCAGTCGTAAACTAAATGCCAGAAAACGGAGTAAAGAGACTTTGACTCATTGTAGTACGCACAAATTGAATCTACATTCAGATTCATTATATGCAGAGAAATCACAAAATTAATGGATAAGCCCACTGAGGAGTTGAATTTAACTTCAAAGTTATGGATATCAAATTTAGACTTATGTTGGAAGTTGACGAGAAACACATAATTAAAAAGGACAGAACAAGGCTCAAAAAAAATACAAGTACGGAAGTTTTTATGGAGTTTGTTCCATAGTAAATTAACTGAAAATATTTTATTAAATTAAATTGAAATGCCATCTTCCCTGTACCAAGTAATAAAGCATAATTTTTCATTTTGCGACTGTTAAAGCGTCTGCAAGGCTTGCTATTTCCCAACGAAAACCTTATGAGTATTTTGAAAAGCGATACAGCAAATGTAAATTTTATCATGGTGTCTGTTTAAAATTTCCAAGTCGCAGTATAGAGATGCCAAAGATTGTGCACCGGTAAAAATTGCCTTCATAAATTAAATTAAATTTATATGACAGATTGTTGTTGGTTACCTGCACTTGACATATTATCAATATGGTTAAATGAGGAAACCTGACACTCTTGACATCTTTGAGAAACGTCATAACAACAGATACACAGATTGTCAAGTTTATTTGTAGCGCTATATGCCAATGCCTTCTGAGAAAACCTCTCCATTTATTGCTTTGCCCTAGCATTGTTAAGAGTATCCGTGAAATAACATTTAAAATAACTAAGCATAGAAAACATGAGCAAAATATTAGAACGCGAAAATAAAGATAATAAATCAGTAATGATACTTTAAAATACATTTTCAAGTATTTTTAAACTGTTTTTTATTAAATCGTATGAATTTGATTCAAATACAATAACAAGAGGTATTTAAATTTAAGTCGAAGAATAATAAATTACAAAATGTTTGATTGTAAAGCTATTCACAAATTATGACGGTGTTAAGCAAATAGATAATATTACACCAATCAGCTAGTGAGAAACAGCCTGTGAGTCTATCAAATGTTATCTTTTCATTATAAAATATGAGTAAAAAGATAGTAATTCCAATTTCTCTTGTGATTTTTTCTATCACATTTCTGCGGTCTAAATTCCTAATAACGGTGACATAAGTCAAAGTGCTGAACAGACTTACAGTCTATCGTTCTTTGATACTTGATCGATATTTCAAAGGTCTAACAAAATGTAGCTTAAATTCATTTCAATATTTATCACTACATAACATTAACATGAATATAAATAAAATACTTTTAAAAATTTTACCAAGCTAAGAATAGTTTCAAAATTTCCGTCTCAAAAATATTCTCTTCTTATTTCTATATTTTTCGTGGATGGTATTCTCCCCTGTGCAAAATAGAACCACGAACTAAATAATGAATTACTTTCATATTATTGGACTATAAATTAGATAAAGTAATAAACTACATAAAACTTGTTTCTGTATTACTCTCCTTTTTTTTATTAAACAAAATCCAATTTCATTTACTCGCTCAATTCTCAGGAGGCGGATTTGAAGGAAAAGAAAATTAGAAGAGTCATCTAATTACTATTTTTCTAAATACGCATGAAAAACAAACACAGATTTTGTGTCGAGCAAGTGTTTATAAATGATTTCAAGACGCAACGATAAATTTTATTCAAAAGACCTAATATTGGCAAATCAAAAAGCGATTGTGTGATTTGTGGTGACTTTTAAGCAAAGAAATACAAAGAAAAAAAGAGGAATTTTTCAATATATAAAAGTGTAAGGAAATATTAAATAAACATTAAGAAATTTTTGTAAAACAACAATAAGGCGGCAGAAAATAAACCAATTAATACTTGTGACTGGCAAAAATTGAATCTTGAAAATAAAAAAATAAATACTAAAATACCTTTTCACTAATGTGACATCTTCTATGGTTTGTGGGATAGGGTGGATGTGTCTGATGGTACGAATCACCGCCACTACCTGAGTTATTCGATGATGTAGGATATGGAGCTCTGGAATGTGGTCTAGTATGGCCCGAGTTTTGCGAATAGTATGGTAGTGAATTGTTATTTGATCCTGTAAAAGATGCCATTGCGTCGCCAAATGGAAAATTAGAACGAGGGGATAAAGAGGCCACCAAATTGACCGGAACAGTAATGCTGACTGAAGTCTTGTCTTGAAAATATACACTCACAGAAAGTGTATAGTCTCGAGCAACAAAACAGGACTCAAAAGTAGGAACAATGAGTTTATTTTGCTGTGGAATGCTTATTGGAAGATCAAATTCAACAGAATAGGCGGCTTTGGAACGTTCTTGAGTAGCCGTTGCCATATCAAGCTTCCAATGAGATTCTAAATTGGAAAGATGCCCTAGTATAATTTTCTGAATGACACAATTGACATTTTGACCCTGTTCTAATGGTGGAGATGTTGTAAAGGGAAGCTCAGAAGAATAAAGCGTTTGTGAAATCAGTTTAGTTGAAATTTGACTAATACGTGGAGGTGGCAGTGAGAGGTCATCATTACTAGGCATGATAGATACTCGCAAAGGAAGACCGACTGGTCCAGGTGAATATATTGGCAAAGCTGATAACTTTTGCAATTGCAATTGCACAATTCCCGTACATGTCTTTTTCATCATACCCTTTTTAAGATCTTGACGGTGTACATAAGGGTGCTGATGTACTCGCTGAATTGCTCCAGGGGATAATGTGTAAGAAGGGATAACATGAATATAACTTAAAGCAGTTCCATAGGTCATAAGTGTACTTGAATCTTTTTCTGAAACTACTTTTGTGCAAGCTCTTAGTCGATAATTTATTCGCGCAGCATTATCCGGAATGTTATTTTGAGGAATTGAAATTTCTGGAGGAGATCCAAAACTTGGAGGAATTCGTGTATGTTCCAATATGTCATTCTTACAAACTCCTGATGGTAATATTTCAGGAACTTGGATTGAGAAAAAAAATGTATAGACAAAACCTGGTTGAGCTTTCATATCGGGAGGAAGGGAAATTGCTGGTACCACATAATGAGCTAGATTTAGTTTTCTAGTTGTGTGAATATTTGAAGTCCAAGTTGACTTGTTAGTAGCTTCCTCTCCTTCCAGGACAATAAATACTGAAGCAATATCTATAGGTTTTGTAGGACAAAGCATAATAGTACCATGAATAATATCCCCAATGTCATAAGAAGATTTTCTATTAGAGATGCTCACTCTTAGGCGTGGTGTAAGTCCACTTTTTGTTGTTATTGGTTGAATATCACTTCCAACTGAATATGATGGCAGATCAATTGATTCTGTATCTGTAACTAGTGCATTTATAGACGAGGAAGAGCTTAGTGGAGGTTGATGCTGTACAGAAATAGATGATGCGAAAGAAGAAGAAGAAGAGGAAACAGAATTACGAGGGAGCATATAGTGAGTGGGACATTCAACACCTGGTGTTAATAGATCACCATTTGTACTAGGTATGTACAATGATTCAGGAAATGTTGTAGCAAAATATGAGGGAGGCTGCGAAGCCCGGCTCGGGGTTTGTCCCCGCTGTAAATTTGATTGTTGAGCCATGATTGAAGCTACTGAATTTGAAAGGTTAAAATAAATAATTCTAATATAAACGAATATCAACAAATAAATGTGAATTGAGTTAAAGAGAATTAAATAATAAAGTGATCAAGGTATGCTAATTGCAGTCACAAAGACGAAGAAATCGAAAAGTATTTATGTCTTTGGATTCATGTTGCTGAAATATCTCGTCTACCATCTATGATGTGAGTCACTCAAGTTGATTGATAATATGAAAAATAAAAGAAGACACAACATAAGTTGGAAATGTTAGAACTCGTACTGAGTTTCCGTGTAAAGGAATACAAAAAAAAATTTCCACTAAAGACAAGAGAAAGCTGTTACTGACTTTTGGGAGAAACACAAAAAAAAATACTCTCGGCAAGTGTAATTCATGTATGTGACCAATAAAGGAGGTAGCTGGTATAACAGGAGAGACTGGTTGAATTAAGAGAAAAAATAAACAATAGAAGAAAAAACGTGGGGAACATTTTACAAGAAACTTGCAGAGCCCTCCAAATAGGAAATTGCATTGAAATTATGATGAAAATTCAAATAAAAATAGCAAAATAACTAAATAACTACACCAGTACTTACGTTAGTTCAAAAACAAAATTGAGTGAAAGCCTTGTCTTATTACAAATACTTGAACATGAGGTCAACAGAATTAGCAAGTTTTGCAAAAGGTGGAATTGTACATTTTATCGTAACCAAGCCAATAGGAAAGTGTTTTAGTGTGTGATGAACTCAAAAGAAAGCAAATAAAAACTTACGTATTTTATAGTTATGAATAAAACAATACAAGCGGATACAAGTGCACTGATGACTGGGAGTTGACCGTTTAAGGTAATATTTGTTTTTATTGGTTTTCCGTACGTCCTACTATTATAGTACGTGAGGCTTTTACCTGAAATTAACTTGGAATTATTTTTATTGATTTATTTTTATTTTCATGTTTTTTTTTTGTTTTTATGCTCCTTAACTTTTGTGACTAAATCCCCAAGAATTGGAATCGTTTTATTTTTTGTAAATAAAGGACAAAACTATAATTTAGACCAATCACAATGAGAGATATTCAATTGAAAATATTCGCAATATTTTGCATTAGTAATAAGCCTTTATCAACCGAGCATCCTCCAATTGCCGAGATCCCCTTTCAAGTACTTTTTATGCTGCTGGTCACCGCATACGTTGCAACCTTATACCATCTTAACAGTTATTATTTTACTTGACATGGAGTCATAGGTAAATGGACTGAGATTTTAATTTACTTTGAAATTTATTTTTTTTTTAAATTCAATAGGATGTAATTTTCTAAAAGTTGAAATGCTGAATATTTCAAGTGGAATGTAAACGTGTAATCCTGTTTCAAATCAGTAGAGTAGTATTTTATTTGGATGACTCTATGTTGATCGGAATATTCGAGAAGGTTGTGTGAGCTTTGCTGAACCTTTTGCGTAGTATGCTGGGTTTAGCATAGACCGATTGATAAAAAGAGATTCCCCGGAAAGCGTAAGTTTAAACGCTTGATTTTTTTTTTTTTTTTTTTTGTTTGTTTGTTTGTTTCCAAGCCAAAAGTGGATTCAATCGATAACTAAAAAAAGCAGTAACCTAAAATTATTATCGATACATATTCATGTTTATTTGAACATTTTTTAATTTTATCTAAACAGCATAGCATTGTTACAAAAATAATCAAACAGAAATTAAAATTTTATATGCCATCCATTATTTCATAATAAAATTTGTTTATTCACAGGCAAGCAAAGAGTACTGCCCTTCAAGCTAAAATATGAGTCTTTTTACAGAACCTGATAACACATGTATATATACATTTCTGATGGATAATCTTGAAATAATATATAATTGAAACCAAAAATTTGTTCAGTGATTTCTTTATCTAAATACAAAGTAAACCATATTACGCTTTCCCCCATAAGTACAAGGTGTCTATAAAACAGAAATCTTACGTCAAATCTCAGGGTCAAGGGCTTCAAGTAGTTTAACTTAATTAAATTCATTTTGTCTATCGTTTGGAATAGAAATTCCAGAAAATTCCACCTAGTCCTCCCAAGATTGCTGTTGGTATATTTCAATGCTATACTTTCAGGTACAAACCCGTTATTCAACTGCTGTGGAAAATCATTTTCAAACCTTTCCAGAACCTTCTGATGTCGTTGCATTTTGACTCATATAACAACTAAATATATCTAGATTAAATATGATAAAAATAGAAAATTAACTTCCTTATTTCAATTTTTCGAGTAACTAATTTCTTTTATGAAAGTTATATAGTTTAATCGAACTGGAACGTCGATCAGGTAAGGCAGAGATCATGTTTGTACTACACTATAATACAACCGTTATCAGCTTCTTTGATTCAATAAATTTCTTCTTGACTCTGTCAAGGAATAGAAAAAGGAATTATAGATCATGGTTGAGACCAGTCAGTCTCAGATGATAGTTACTTAATTCTTTCTGCACCACTTTTCATGTGTTGAGGAGTCATTGAAGCGTTGTAAAATCGGCAACTTACGAAGTGGAACTAGTTTTATTGTGCATTAGAATGGACTTGTGTTAAACTATTTAATAATAAATTTTAATTGAATTTTGTTTTAGCAAACCAAAAAAAAAAACAGATCAAAAGGTGTCACAAAACCACTCGGCAAACAGCCGGATGATTTGAAAAGGCGATGAGAAATGTTTAATATTGGATCCCCATTTAATTATGATTTTACCAATCTTGCCTCAGTAATTGTCTTAATACTTGGAGTTGTAAGTAGGCATTTCATATTTAAGATTGCAATGTATAAATAAAACCGAAAAGCTAACCTGAGCACCATGTTTGATGTAGAGTCATCCAAGGGTAGCCCAACTTAGGAATAAATATAGGATAAAGCATGGGGTCCATAAAACAACTACCATAAATATAACTAACTGTTTAAATCCTGTCTTTCCAATTTATAATGCTTTGTCAACTTGTCATAGAGCGGTACTGATTTATGTGTAAAATCCTAGCAAGTTACCCCCAATTTCAGCTAGCCCATATACGGATACAAATAAATCATAAGACCTACTTTCCATATTTTTGAATTAGATTGTTCTTTATTAATTCTCAAAGATAACTCATAACTAATGTTGTAAAAATTTTTGAAATAAAAAGAAAAAATCAATTATAGCTTAATTTCTAGTTAATAAAAGTTTATGAAATATAACGGCTCATGAATAGGTCATATGAATAAATTCGAAGAATTGTAGTCTTGGCAATTGAATTGGATATAAGTAAGGCTTGCTACAGAGAAGTGCAACTGATTGACTTATTGTAATATTTATGATCTACAAATGGCAATTATATTGTGACTTCCCAATAATTACTCTTCTTGAAGGTCCTATAAGAAAATTATCTTAGCTGGTATCGTCATTGATATAAAAAAGATAATTACTAATTCTTAATTAATTTTTGATGCAAAAGTGATCTTGGACCGCTTTAGGTGTGTGGTGTCATTTGTTTCCAAGTTATACGTATGAGATAGGAAGAATGTTAGCAGAGTAGGACGAGAAAAAATGTTGAAACAGTAAGCATGACTCAAATCCAGTATACAAAAAAATATGTTTAAAAAAATATCATTTGAGTTAGCGGAGCTAGAAATATAAGAGAAAAAACATTTTAAATAAAAAAACTTTAAGTACTCATCCTCTCAAGATATCTTTTTTACTGGGAATATATCATAGGGGTTGATTTTTCTCTGACCCTATCTGACAATTCATTTTTGGTCCACTTAACCTTTTGTTTTAATTTTTATAAATTGAAAAATAATGAAATATCTAGTTTACGTATTGTATTGATATTTTAGCCTTCTATGCTCCTGATTTCCTACCCCTATGTGAAGCGAAACCTTCTCCTTTGATGTATAGCTCAACTTTGGTCATTTCCAAAGTCATATTTTCTACAAACCCACTACTCCCATTATTAGTTTTGATTAAATCTGTCATTCTTATAAATATTCAAATCTTTTCTTACTACTTTTTCAAAATGTGAGTGCGTTAATGTTTGAAAAAATTCAGAAAAAATGTTTAATTCTTTTTCTCTTTCTTTCCAGAACACGTCACATCACCTCCGCTAATTTGCATTAATGATTCTGACCCATATGAAGTATGCTAAACCTATGAACTGGATTATAATCTAAAATCTAGTATTTAACTAACGCTTTCTTGACTTAGGATGCTCAACTGTTCGCATTGATATCTGCATCTTTTTTTAATTTAATTCACTAGCTCGCTATGGTGGGTTATGGATTGTCGCAAATATTCTGTCTATATTACACACAATTTTTTCCCAATTTTTTTTATCACATCTCTCAATGCAATTTTATTTCAACTTAACTGTACTTGTCTATTGAAACAGTATCAGTTTACTGTCATTGAGTTTCGAAGATGCTTTTTTTTAATTTACGCAAAGGGAATTATAAAAACTCATGGGAAGTTCATAGAAAGGTAAAATTCTGGAAGATAAAAAGACAATTTTGCTCTGTCTTATATAACTAATCCCTCTGTTTTTAAAACAAATTTCAAGATAATAAAATCAGAAAATTCTGAGATAATTTTATTTTATGCTCGCAAATAGAGCAAAAGACTCTACACTATATTTAGTTACCAAGTCGTCTTTTTTTAATTGCTTGAAGTGCAACTTTTTTTGATCACAGTGAATTCGTGAGAACAAAAAATGGTAAGTTAACAATGAAAGGCATTTAAAGTCATTAGTTGAGAAATTAATTGTTGGAAATAGCACTATAATTCTATAATTTATGAGATAAATTCATAGTACTCTACACGTGAACATTATTTTACTTCAAATTATTGGAATTCGTTGATAAATACAATAGAAATAATGTTATTTCAATATAAGTCATTCCCTTAGTTTCTATACATAAAAATTATATTTTCTCTCCAAGTTTTCTCATAATAATTAATACATCTCAATGCTCTACTGACTTCCTTGGATAAATCTACCTTGTAACTCGATCGCCGGACTTGCAACTGTTAAAAGAAGTTTTCAAGATAATTCTTCTCTTCTAAAGTGCTCTCACTATCTCTCCGTCTGTATGTACATCAATTACAACAGTAATTAAATATATAAACCTATTCCTATAACGTTTCTTCATTTTACTGATTTACTCATATATCTGATGAATTCATAAGATCTGGCCTTCAACTCTGGATGAAATGAAATATGTACAGCCGCACGAAATTGGAAATGAATTCCCAAGCTAAATCTTAACGTAGACTTAAAATATCTAAGGACGTCTTAGAGAAAACAAAAAGTACAAAGGATAAGAGTGATCGTGGTTGCTGAATACAGCCTAAATATAAGCAATGATCAATTTAGTTATAAATCCGATTATCTGTCAACAAGTTAGACTTATTTGTATTTTTAGCCAATCATCAATCATCGAATGCGTATAGATTCTTGGTACTCAATCAGTGATGCCACGTTTTTGGCAAAGGGAACTATAGTTTTTATGAAATATTAAGTCATACTTTGATTCAACTACAGTTGATATGAAAAGAAGAGGTGCTTTAAATTCAAAGGTATGCAGTGAAATAAATTGGTGAATATTGTAAAAGTTCTAGTTCTGCCTATCCCTTGGCAGATCAGTGATACGTCTCTCTTTCTTCGCCATTCCCATCTTCGAAGTTGTAATTGCAACCAAAAGTCGTATTGAAATATTTGCATTGTCTTGCTCAAAAATCATACTCTATTTCAGAAAACATGGATTTTGACTTTAAAAGTAACCGCCGTCCGTAGATCCATTAAACGTTTCAAAGAATTTCTTTTAATTTACCTGCTTTTTTGTAGTCTACCATGCACCTTAAACTTGTAAATATCTTGGCGCCATTTCATCATAATTTAAAACAGCCTTAAAGAGTCATGAATTTTTTAATTGTTATTTCGTATTGTTTATTTTTTAGACATAAAAAATTTTCTGGGTTCCGTTTAGAAAATTAGATCTTCATAACTTGATCCTTTATATATCATATCTTGAAAATAAAAATGAAAAGAAGTAGAAATTAAAGATTTTGTAGTAATTTTTTTGGTTAGCTCAAAGAAAGAAAGCTGAAATAATCCAATTGAAATTGAATACGAAATCAATCAATTTCAACTTTTGCCAGCCACAGAAATTGTTAAATTCAATTTTTTTTCCAAACTGTTGGGTTTTATAAAAGTCTGATGAGATGGTACAAAAATTTAAATATACAGCCTTGTGACAAGAATAAGAGCGAAACAGGAGCGGAAATGGAGCAAAAGTTCATCCTTGTTGTTTTTCGTCGTTAAAAATATGTAAATATGTAAATATGTAAATATGTAAATATGTAAAAAAGCTAATATTTTTTAATGATAAAAATATAAAAAATAAGTTTTACTATTCAATCCTCTCTACATAAAAACATGCCTAATACGATGTAAACCAGAGTATTTGACGCTTTTGTTATTGATTTATTATTGATGTTTAAATGTACCGTTTATTTTCAGACCCTATCTGTCAGTATGGAAACAATTGAGCACAATAAAATTCAGTCTTCTCCTATAATTAAATTTCTCCACATCGAAAGCCCCCTATTGATAAAAAAAGTGATCAATAGAATTTAAAACTTAGGAATGATATTTTAAAAGAATTTATTGATTTTATATTTCTTAATTTACTTCAGTTAAATTCTGCTTATATACTTGGAACAAAAAATCCTAAAAAGTGCAAAAAAAGAGATACTTTATAAGTAAATCTTTTTAATGGAAACTGTGTATGAGAAGCAACTTGCAATATTTAATATCGCTTGTTAGCCGGTATTCGTGTTTTCCAAGGAATACTGTAATTTAGGTCGCATTTAGGTCGCATTTCTATTGCGTAAACTCAATACATTAGAACATGAAATTTTCTTACGGCTATCCACTGAGGAATTTAACAAACTTGAAAGTTTTATATTCAAGGCATATAAATTTATAAACTGATCAAAGTTCCTTAAGTTTATTACTCTTAGTCCCTAGAATATTCCAAGAAAGTTTAAATAGCATATTCGCAAGTTAGAAGTTATGCCAGGGTTGGGTCTTAGCTTAGAATTTCAAGGTCTAGGGTACTGTACCCATCTTCTTGCATACCTGAGTCTTAATAACTAACTATATTTTATTTTTTTAGGTTGAGTCACAATTTTCCAAACCTTTCGTTTGAGTATTGATATTTTTTTGCTCCCTTAAATCTGATTTTCCTTTTCTTGTTTCAATTGCATGGGAATATTCTGGAATTTCGGGTCCCCATAATTATCCCTTGATTTCTTAGCCCTAATTTTTTAGCTTTAGCATAAGTCATGGTGGAGAAAATATGTTCTATTCCATTCCATAGGGTAAAGTTGAAAGCACTTAACAGGTATAATTTTTTAAACAAATAATGAATCATTTTAAATAAAATTGCTAATGTCATATTAAATGACACGTAAAATTTGAAAGTAAGCCCGAATTGCAGCTATAGATCTTTAGGTGCTCTTGGCTATGAATGCTCTGAAATAACACAACCACACACTCCTCCAATTGATTACTGTAACTCGAATAAAAAATTTAGACTTTTCTTCACTGATTCTGACAATATATAGTTGGTCTACTTTGTTCGGTGGCTGATGGCATATAACAATATTCTTGTTAAGGAAGTGTTACAACAGTCGACACGGCATAAGCATCGAAATAATTTTCATAGGCTATCATTAAAAGTTGTGAAAGTTGTAAAATAGTCCACTCTTTTGTTACGTTGATATTTGCACTAAACATTAGGGGTTCATTTTGAAAAGTCATCTCTTTTCTTTACAAGCTTTGGAACTTCATTTTTTGAGCCCTAAGCTATCCACTTGTTTCATTACCCGATGAATCCACTGGCTGCTTCTTATAAATTCTGTACTCAGTTAATCCTTTTGTTGACTATAGATCATTCACCAATAGATTTTCCTACTCATCTAATTATTTGCTACCATCTATTTGTATTTCATCGAGTATAATATATGAAAAAAATGTAAAAATCTGGCTTGCAGTTGAATGCATTTTATCTCAGTATCCTACATTGAAGTATGCACTATGACATTCTAACCACAAAATTTGCTGTTCCGAGCATCGAAGATGTTGTTTATAAATAATATCTCAGGTATTTATTTCATTTGCGACGACCAATTCCAAAGTAACTTATCAGGTAAACATTTGTAATCCTTCAGAAATATTAATGCTGGTTGATATATTTTACCCTCACGGGTAGATTTCAACATTAAATATCAAAAAAGATTAAAAATTATTAACAAGTTATTCCTTTCTGACATTAAAATGGAGTTTAACCGCACGGGCAGATATCGGGATACCTTTCCGACTTAATTTGAGCTTCATCTTTTTACAGGTTGATAAAGTATATATTTTGTAAATATAAATTAAAACAACACAGTTTTTTTTATCATTCAACTGATTTAAAAAGAAACGCAAAGACATGGATGTAGAAAGAATTCCTTTGAAACGCTTCAACTCAATATTTATTAGAAGTTCTCACACTTAAAATTTTAAGGAATACTGACCTGACCACAATTTTAGATACCATTATTTCAATCCAAATGATGTCTCTACTTTTTTAAGCATATTCCTCCTACTTGAAAAAAATACAGTAATAGTAATGGCTGTGAAACACTTCTATAGTTCAAATATGTTTTTATTTCCGCATTTTATAGCAGTAAAATCTTTAGTTGGTTCGTTAGTGAGTAAACTAACCATAGTTCTATAGCAATCGTCAGATCCCTGGATATTATATCCCGTTAATTTTCAAAAGTTCAGCAATGTATTCTTTTTCCGACCTCGTAAATAGCTTTCTTTATGGTCAAATAAAGCTCTTGTACTTGTCCTTGTTCTATTTGAAAAGAAATTGGAGACCACTTCAAGAGTTAGGTATTATCCACAACAATTTAAGTATCGATTAATATATGTATTGCCCATAGTGGCTAAAAAAGCTACTTTAAAGTGTAACCTCGTTTTCCTTCATAAAAACTCTGTGAATTCCATCCAGATAAAATCTTTGTATTACTTCTCGGGTTTCGCTGAGAGTATGGTTTTCACTAGTTTGTGTTCTACAATTTTCACCTATCCATTTCCACAAATACAAGTGTCCTATCGACGTACTCCATTATTGGAATATTAAAACAGGTTTAGGCAGATTCGAGTTATACTATGTACCTCTGTCGATTCTGAAGTTTGAAATGCTTAATCCCAAATACCACAGAGCCAGCAATTTGGTAAAAGTCATAGGGTGGAATAAAAATTATCAGGTCAGGAACTTTTTCTTCCCCAAGTAAATTATTGGCAATTAGAGAAGAACAGTTGACCTCAAACCACTTATGTTTCAGTGTCAATTATATACACGGTCTTCAAAAATTATCTTAAGAACTATTTTACCAAAGTTCAATTAAATCATCTAATTTGAGATAAAAATAAATACAAGAGATTAAAATTAAATATTAATAGAACTTATTCAACCTATTAAATTTATTTTGGCTAGCAATATAGATATAATCTATCCTAAGTGCTGCCATTGAAATGATGAAAAGACTTGAATTAAATAAAAAAGAATCACTTAAACGTCTTGAGGCAAAGAGAATAGCTGGTCCAGTAAAAGATATCTAAACCTGTCAGACAAGTATTTCAAAAAAGATTCACAAGAGATGCTGCCATGAATTTTTAAAATTATATCAATAAAATAATGACACCAAAATAGCAGGACCAAAAACTCAAAAATAAAAAAAATAAACAGTAGAGATGATTTCAATACTTGGAATATGTTTATTTATTACAATTTTATTTTCTCAAGATTTGGATTATTGAGGATTATCAGAAAACGCGAGATATATGAATATTGATCTATAAATTGAATGCACTTTTAGATGCCTTGTGATAGTTCCTATATTTTTGTATTAAGATCTTTGTAAATGTTTAAAGATTAGGAAATAAACTTTTTATAAAGGAAAGCTTTCTTTCCTAGAGCAAATAAACTGATCTATCACACTGGCTGTGACGTCCAATAAAACTTTAACCCCTTTTTTTCTTTCTTTAGGGTTGATTAAAATATTCTATTTAATGATAATTTGTATTAAAGAAGAAAAGCGCTCATAACAGAGAAAATAGTCATTTCATCAGCCAATAATGAAACATAGACTAGTATTAACTAATTAGTAAATTACAAGTCAAAACTATATTAGGTATTAGTACCTTTATTATCATTTTGTCATGAAGGCCTCCTTCATGGCCATTTAAGTTAATTTTCTTTTTTTTTATGCTAAAATCAAATATGAATTTTGACCAATCACAGCACAATTGAAAGAAGATAGGCAAAAGTAGTAACGATATCAAAATTTGGCAATATTGAGAAATCATAATATTTTGTCTAAATGCAGTGTTGCTATTACTTATAATATTTTAGTTTGCCTGGCCTGATGGCACCAGACTTCTTGGTATCATATATAGATGTATTATTAATATAGAGGACGAGTAGGTATTTGACTTGCTGCTAATTAGGTATTTATTGTAACATGAGGACTCGAATTTAGTAGCCAATGACTAAATCTGCCAGAAATCAAATTATTGAAATTAGAATAGAATAATATTCCAATCTACTCATTATTATGACTTTTCACAATTCCCATCAGCATTTTTATTTCTCTAGTTCTAAGCGTTGAACAAATCAAGTTGGGTTTTAGATAGGTACACTGCTTTCTTAAGATTACTGAACTGGTATTCAGTTAAAGTAAGAAAAAATATGAAAGCATTTTATAGTCTGAAGATTTAATTTACTAAAGATTCATCATCCTTAACTTTCTTTGCCTCCTTGACACAATTTTGACTCATAGTTCCAAAGGATTTAGAATTTTTGCGTGTGAAGAGGAAGCTAAGAGTAACAGCTTCAATAAATATTAAAATTAAACCTGTATTTCAACAAAAGCCAAAAGTCGGTTTATGTTGCAGAATATACAAAATACTATAAGACAAGGCTAACTGCTAATCTCATATACTTGCTAGTTGCCAATAAGAGAGGACGCACCGCTTAATGTCAAAATAGTCGCGTATTCTTTTGAACCAAGTTGTATAAAACGCGGTAATTGAAGATTTTGGAAAGGTAAAAACTATCGATCCATCTTGCACCAAGTCTCAGTCGTCTTCACAAATACCGTAAGGTCTTATTGTGTTTTCTGTTCTATTGTAACAGATAGACTTTGTTTAAGTTTCTTCATTGTCAATATTCCAAAATTCGCTCACTTCTTGTTCAAGATTTAGGTCTTTTCTTTTCTGAAAAAAAAGGCATTGTTGAAAGAACACAAAAAACAGCACACAGAAAAAATAACTGAGAATGAAGTACTGTAACAACTCCTCTGATTGACGTTGAGTTGGATTTAAAACTGTCCAGTAATATGATTTCCTTCAACAAAACAATAAAAATAAAAACATTTTCATTAATAATTTAACCATATTATTTGATTTCAAAAAATAAAAACACCATTTTAGAAGAATTCCTTTCTAAATCTTTCTTATATCATTTTCATTACAAGTTCAATTATGACTATATTGAAGCACCAGTGACCCGTCTAATACTCTTTCTAGGTCCCTCCCCAAACACTGTAATCAAACCTTCCTGTGCAAGACTTCTTATACTATCAGCAATGTCATGCGAACTCAAGTTTTCAGGATATGTATCTGTAATCTTCTTCATGACATCCGCATACCGTGCGTTGGCACCGTTGACAGTTAATGAATCTATAATTCGGATTAACTCCTCGCGCATAGTGGATTGTAAAAGTCGCTGTGAGGTAGATGTGCCGGTTTGAACCATGCTCATATCAATTCTGCCTGTACGTGGATCAGTTGCGTAATCCTTAATTGCTGTTCGGATAAGTCGCACAGCTTCATGTACATCATCAACAGTTACTTCGGTGGCAAGTCGCATCTTAGCGTGGGCTTCTGATAAACGAATCATACTTTCGAGTTGACGCGTTGTAGCAGTAATTCGCTTTTCGCTGGATCGCACATCATCTCCAAGCTTGCGCATTTCAACATATGCTTTAGTGAGTTCTGTCTTAGCACCAGATGTGATTTTAGGGTGGACATGCTGTTTAGCGTATGAAATGTATAATGTTAAAAATTCAAGAGGCAAAATTTCCTTCTCAGCAGCGTTGTCTGGTGTATCTTCGAGGTACATGGATGCCAAATGTCGAGCCAAGTGTCGGTCAGTGCGTTCGTCTACTTTGTCCAGCATGAGGTAGACTAAATCAAAACGAGAAAGTAAAGTAGGCGGTAAATCAATGTTTTGAATCACAGAAACATCAGGATTATACTTTGAGCCGACTGGATTAGCAGACGCCAGAATGGATGTTCGGGCATTCAAGGTTGTAATGATACCAGCTTTGGCCACCGAGACGGTCTGTTGTTCCATGACTTCGTGCAAAACTGATCGCGTAGAGTCGTTCATCTTGTCAAATTCGTCAATACAGCAAACACCTCCATCTGACAATACGAGAGCTCCAGACTCTAACACAAGTTGCTTTGTTTCCTGGTCACGGGTAACGTAGGCTGTCAGACCGACAGCTGACGAACCTTTACCAGAGGTGTAAATTCCTCGTGGAGCAATTTTGTGGATATACTGCAAGAGTTGAGACTTTGACGTAGAAGGGTCACCGCACAGCAGAATGTTAATATCACCTCTGTAACGAGGGGAACCACCTCGAGTGAATGTTTTGTTTGTACCGCCAAATAATTGCAAAAGAATTCCTTTTTTGACATCATCTTGTTCATAAATACTGGGTGCAAGAGACCTAGATAAAAGTTCATAAACATCACGACGAGCGGCAGTGTCTTTGATTTTCTGGATTTCTTCAGCTGTGATTTGACGTACTTCTTCCACATCTTTAATTTGAGAGTTGGATTGGGTAGCACGTTGGTTTTCAGAAAATTGAGACTCTAGGTTGTTAGTAGTAGAGACATCAATGCCCATACGCTTTTTATCAACCTTTTGCACATGCACAACGTCAATGTATGTTTTGAACAAACTCTTGAGAGTACGTTGCAAATTGTTGACTCGCACAGGTACGGATCTGAAAATTCCAGTTACCTCAATACGATCACCGGCTCGGCATACATCGACTAACTCATCGTAAACACAGATGGATACCGAGTGTGGGGTTTGACCATCAGGAACAGAGTCTGGTGTCTCTTGCAAGCGCACTATCTGTTTATCAGCAAATGTACTTCTAACATGCACCAGCTCCATGGAGTTTGCGGAGTGGCACACAGGTCGCGGGCATGTAGTTGGCTCAGAAATGGTTCCTCGCTCGATTTCGACGGACATTGTGTGATTACAAATGGAACATTTGAAGAACGCTTCCTTCATATCAGGAATAATGGGGGTAGCACGTAACACTAAACCTTTAATGGATACAAGCTTGTCGATATCACCAGGATTCAGTTCACGCATTCCCTTTTGATCAGGCAAGCCATATGGACGAACCTTGTAAATTCTGGACTCAATCTCCATTTCAATTGTTTCGTGAGATATTGATCCATTCTCAGTAGCAATGGATACCATGCAGTCTTTAATAGTCTGATCCATGATTGGAATGATTTCCTGAGGATAATTGACGAGCTGATAATATAATTTCTTGGTTGGAGGATATGCATCCAGATTGCGAACGTCCAAGTTGAGATTGGTAAGGCTAAGCATACGCATTTCATTCAGCATATTGACATATACCAAGTCCTCACCCTCACCGTGTTCTACATGACCATTTTCAGCGCGAATCCTGTATTTTTCTTTGAACCCCATGATGAACTCGCGAAAAGTAGCCTGAGACTCGGCAATACTGACATTGGTACCCCAAATGACGCGCACAGGTTCATCAGGATTAACCATAGGAGTATCTCCGTCTTGCACGGAGTAAGTATGTGGAGTGGCATCGGATTGGGGCGCGTCGGAGTCTAAGAATTGACGGCGGGGTGATTGGGTCTCAGAAGAAAACACATCACCTCTACGTTGGCGGGCAAGGTGAGCGCGGCGCTGGCCAGCATCAGAAGAGACACGGTCAGAATAAAGAGACCTTGGTGTAGCACCATCAGAAGAGTATGCGAGAGGAGAAGAAACTAGATTGTATTAGAAAATATAAAATAAACAAAGATTGGACAAGAAAACAAACCTTCTCGTAGTTGACTAGGGGCGCGAGGGGTAGAGATACTGCGAGCAGTGCCTGGATCTTCGTAAGGAGATGGGCCAGGAGATGAAGAAAAGAACAGAGGAGATGAGGAGTTAAACCTCCGGGGGTTGTTTGTATTTCCTGGTGAAGACATTTTGTGTGGTTGATGGAGGAAGGAGGAATGAAGAAAGAAAGATTTGTTTGTTGTGATTTACAGGAGGTCCCAAAAGGGTAATTAATTAAGCAAAAAACGCGACATTTTGATTTGGAGTTTGGTGTTTGAAATTTGTGAGGGTTGAGTGAAGATAGCCAACTCAAGCATCAAACAAGGCTGAACGATAAATGACGGATTTTTTACAACGAAACTAGATCAAATAGCTAAAGCTTCAAAGTTTGACTCCTCAGCCAGCCTTAGATGTCTAAATGCCAACCTCCGTAAAACACTCCGTGAGTTCCCTAGTCACAGTATCAAGATTAGGGTTAGGGTGTTCTCTTCCAATCAAGATGTGTGAAAATTTTCACAACCACTTCCACCATCTCATCCACCCATCTAAGCGACCCTTTTCCCCCAGCTTTCTCAGGCTTTCTTTAGCTTTTTTTTTGCAAAAGATTAGAACACTTTTAAAGCATTGGACTAGTTCACATATATATATACAACATGTCGTGGATATTTGGCGGTAGCAATAACAACCAGCAGACCAGTCAGCCTGCTTCGTCGTCGCCCCCAGAGGTCACATTTGCATTCGACCCTGCTTCAGTACAGGATGTATCGTCATTCCTATCGGCTCCTATTGACGCAGCCAAACTGCATCCTTTGGCTGGTCTTGACAAGGGTCTTGAGTACCTCAATATTGAAGATGAGTCACTGACCAACCTGCCCGGTGCTGTTGGAATTATTCCCATCAAAGACTGGACCGATGATTTGTGTTACGGAACTGGAGCTGTCTACCTCACCGGTCTCTCAGTCGGAGGAGCTTACGGATTTGCAGAGGGTTTGAGAAACGCACCACCCAACGCCAGTGCCAAACTACGACTGAACGGAATTCTGAACGCTGTAACCAGACGTGGACCCTTCCTTGGTAACTCAGCTGGTGTCCTTGCGTTGGTTTATAACGGAGTTAACTCTACGATTGGTTATTACAGAGGCAAGCATGATTACATGAACTCACTGGCTGCCGGTGCTTTGTCGGGCGCCGTTTTCAAGTGCACAAAGGGACCCAAGCCCATGTTGATTTCGTCGTTGCTGATGACCTCTGCTGCGGGAGTGTGGTGTGGATTGAAGCGGGCTTTTTTTGAGTAGGAGTGTTTAGATTGTACATAGTAATGAAGATTTTAGCGACTAGATGGGAGGATTTGTTTTACGGTGTGTTTGTGTTTACGTATGGCCGAGATCCAAGAGTATTGTGGATATCATGGCATCTTGACATTTGAGTATCACTGAAACTAGTAAGTTTTATGGTACTAATTTAATGTATGATGGGTTTGATAAAGTTGCCACCAGATTTAGTGTAATGATTATCTAATTAATTTATTATGTATAATCATTTGATAAGCTATTATTTAATTTTGTTGATGATTAATTATTTGATAATCATTTTCATCTACCCTTATGTTCGCCATGATTTCAATTTCACATCTGTCTGTCTACTTCGTATTTTCATGTCAGAGATCTATCTGCTGTCCTTATCATGATGACCATATGATTCAATTTCATTTCTCGTTATTTATTTCCATTTATTTTTCCTTCCATGCCCTATATTTTTCCATACTAGTACGTTAATGTACTAAGTCATGCTTGGTAGTAGCTTGGTAGTAAACAACACTTCCAAACTTTTATTTTGAACCTAACCTAACCAGCCAAGGAAAAAGAATAAGCCTAGAATGCCATATATTAAACTAAAATAAATTAAATTAAAAGATAGATGAAATAAAATAAAATAGCAGTCAGTAGTGGGTGTTTGTAGTTTAGTTGATGGGCCGGGTCATAAACCCAAAATGGATAAAAAGGTGGAGTGAAATTACATTAGTTGGAGAGTGGTAGCACTAGTAACGAGGTTACTAGAGAGCAGCCAGGATATCAGGGAGTTTATTTGGTACTGGTGGTTTACAATGTGGAGGTATAGCCAAAAGCATTTCGGCCGTGTTTTTGGGCATATTAAGGGTCAAGATGAATAACTGGACCTACATCAAGTGTCGTGGATGCAAGAATTAGTATACACAGGCTAAACAGAATTACGGAAAGAAGAAGAAGAAGACGAAGAAGCCAGGGGCAAGTAAACAGAATGAGAGTGTGATAGAATACGTTAGCTTAAAAGTACTGAAATGAATCTAGGAACTCTTCACAAGTACCTAGAATAGCTTAGAACAACAAGACTAGAAGCTTTTAACAAGAATCTCTAGAAGCTTTGAAAATCCACAGATTATTCACGTGTACTTAACTACAACAATTCGTGCAATAATAAAGCTATTAAAATATATATACTCGAAGAATACTGAATGCTTTTTTTTAATACACCATAAAAAGAATTAAAAAAAAAACAAGGCGTTGTAGATGTTACAAAACACCACAAACCTAGACAGCCACCCCAGAATATTAAAACAACTACATTATAAAGTCAATCACGAAGAATTAAAAATAAGAATGAAGCCTTGAGACCCCCAGACATCTGATGCCCCAGAAGAAACTGATCAAAATCAACAAAAGATCTAAGAAAATCTCCAGATAACTAGCACCTGAACTAGCACAATCAACTAACTCTTTCAATAAACCAAAAAAAATCTAACTACGAGCTCCACATATATATATGAATAAACGCACACAACACAAGTTCTCTAGAAGAAAAGTTTAGAGAAGCCAAACTATTAAAAGTATATATATCAATATATAGATATATGTACCGTATATTGTGGCCATTACTATATAACAAGAATGTGAGCTTTGGTCTAACTCTAATACCCAAATTAAAAGACTATTGAAAGAATGAAAATACACTTTTAGCTCAAGTTTTTTTTGTTTTGAGTTTTTTAACATTGAACTTGTATATTGTCTTTGATCACAAGTTTAATATGAAAGTTTAGGTCTTGATTATCCACATTGACAAAGCTGGAGATTGAGGATTGAGTATGTCTTTTAATTGTTTTTTTATATCAAGGTTATGTGGTTTATAGAGAATACTTTAAATGTTGTTAGCAAGTACTTTTTTTAAAGCATCCAAAGAAATAAAGTAAAAATAAGTATGCATGGATTATATGTATATGTGTATGCATATATATGTATATTTAATATATTATATATTATTATTAAATTCTTAATGAGAGTCATTATAAAAAAAATAAAGCCAGTTACTTTTTGTTGTTTAAGCAGCCTTCTTTAATGCTCAAGGCTGGATTATAGTCGTTCATTCATTCGTCATGCATCATTTCATTATTCATTCATGGTTATCACTTTTGTTTTCACTTGCCCTTAAATGTCCCAAGACACAGGAAGCTCTGGTTGATAGCAAGTGGCAGATACCCGTTCAAGGATTTTGTATGCCATTTCGTCAGCTTCGTTATTGTGATCGGCATTCTCTTCAGTAGCGGCGGCACCAGTAGGCAAGGATAATAATGAAGAAGCTTCAGCAAACTCCTCAAACAAAGGCTCTTCGGGAATGAAGCCAGAGCTTGAAATGCTAAAGTCAGCTGAATAGCAGCTAGATGAAACAGATGCAGTAGGGCGATGATGATTATGATGATGAGAAGTAGTGTCGTCATGTTGAAAGGTCGAGAACGATTCAGTGATAGGAGAAAACGAAGATGATGAGAAAGATGCATTGGATGGGGTGGTAGAGTGGGTCAATGATGGAGGAGATACAGTTCCTACTACTCCAACTGGTGATGCATTTGAAAAAGAACTGGAAGAAGAAGAAGAGGAAACAGATCTGGATGCGGATTTTCTGCTTCGTAGACTACCTGCCCTGTTTAACGAGAAATGCTGATATCGTGGACTTTGTGGATTTGAAGTTGGTGTGGCGCAAGAGGCATCAGTGGTATCAGCAAAGTTGATTGCATAGAAGCAATCTGAAGGATCTTGAATAAGCTGTTGTTGGTGTTGTTGCTGCTGCTGAAGAGAGTTTGAAGAGTTACTATCAGCTTTTTGGTTTTTATTGCTGATGGATGTTAACAGCTTATCATGAATTCTTTGCGAGAATGATCTTGAAAGAGTCATTATGAGTGTATTGGAGGAGGATGTGAGTGTTATTTAATAATAACGTGGGTATGAGAGCGTGTGGTGTAGTTAATTATGAAGATATACTTGAAGCTTAAGTTGAGAAAGAAGAGAAAAAAAGTAGAAAGGAAGTGAAATAGAGAGCAAGTCCAAAGTATTTATAAAATTTATAAAATTTATAAAATTTCTGAAAGGTCATAGAGGAATAGTTTGAGGCCCGCAATGTAGAAAAAGGGAAAAAATAACAAACAGTTACAATAAAAAAGAAAAGACATTCAACATAACAATGGTAACATAAAAAGAAAAGAAGAAAAAAAAAACAGCAGAGAAGGTCAATGCTAAAGTGGGTTGGGCTAGGGTGTTTATGCATGGAAAGTTTAAGTTGGAGGTGGAAATAAAAAATTACAAAATTAAAAATAAATCACAATATTACATAGATTACATAGTACATACATACAAAAGTACTGAAATGAAAATGCAACACAAAAATATGGCGGATCTGATTTGCAGTTTGTCCACTACACATCGTTTCCAGACATTCCTAACAGTTTACACGCGCAATAGATCTAAAGGTCACTGAAGCACTGAGGAAAGAGGCGATAGCATGAGCGTGAATTTGTAGGCGAGTCAAGTCCGATAAAAAAATAAAAAATAAATAATAAAAACACAAAGGGAAAAAAGAGCAAGAACAAAAACATAGGATACCATGGTAAAAAGCATGGGACATTTGGTAATATTATGAGCTTTGGACAATGACCACATGGATACACTCAGATTTTAAAACAAACAAAAAGTCACACACACAAAAAAAGTATCCAAAAAAGCCCTGCAATAATAAACGAACCTAGTTTTTGTTGTTTTGTGCTGTTTGTCGTAGTAGTCTAACAAAACGTCAAGGGATGGCTCAATGTTTGAACGTGATGACGATGATGGTCACGGTAATTTGGTCAAATGTGAATTAAACAAGATACCAGAAACTTGGATAATTCATGAATAGTTGGGTTACGAAATATCTAAATATCCATTGGAATATGGCATAGGAATCCATTCAATATAGGCAGAAAACAGAAAAATGAAACCACGCTAAAGTACGTCACTACAGTTACAACTATATCAAAATGCCCATACTAAAATACCCCCAAACATTATTCAAACCTCCTTCTTAGCAATATGAGAAAACTCCACAATTTGTGCTTTTCAAAAATATATACCAATTTTTTTACTTAATCTTTTTTTTTTTTTTTTTTAAATTGAAAGAATTACTTTCATTGACTCTTCTTTTGCCCTTTTTTTACCCCGTCGGTTTCACTTTTTTTCTCTCATCCATGGATGTAAAATGACAAACAAACAAGTAGAGAAACGCCCTTCGTTTCTACCGTTATCCTACCGTAAATCCATGACGTTCGGTTTTACGGCAGATTCTACACAAACAACAAGCAAACAAACGAACAAATGGACACACACAGACCCTTGGACGGGCTCGTGCTTATTTCGCTGTTTCGAGCTCCTTGTTCTAAACCTATTGCCAAATAATAATATTAATAATGATGGTAATACACGGCATAGGAATAGAGTAGGACTCAGAGTGGTAATCAGAGTAGTAATCTTTAACGAACTTGAACGGTTACAACAAAGCAACCTTCGCCTGAAAACTACTATTTTTGCAAATAAAATGCCTTGAATTAGAAGGCAGTCAATCAAACTCACGGAAAGAAAAGGAACCGAGTTTTTCTTGATATGGTAAAATAGATGAAGGTAACAATGAAACAATGAACCTGTCAAAAAAAAGAGAATAAAGCCCAACCACAATCTTCAGCAATCAACAATAAACAAAGGCAAGAGTGAACAGCAAAATAATATCGGTAAGGATCTATCGGCACCCTGTAAGGTTTCCATTATTTTTTTTTTCTTTCTAATGTTATTGTTGGTGATGATGGTAGAAGCGCTGTTGACTGTTTAAAGCCTGTTGAATTGTGGTAAATGGTAAATATAACAGTCTGATAGCCACTATAACCCTAAACCATCTAACACTGCCATCAGCATTTGGTAACTTGGTGATAACAAGCCATGGCCACTAAAAACCTATACAAAATAACTTGAATCTAACCGTTTTATTTCTTCAAATTCTACTCATTTTTTTCAACGTCCGAACCTCCAACTCTTCATTATAATATATATTTTATTTGTGGGCAAGCAAATGGTCGTCGGTCTTGCTACCCGTTATCTTGCCCATTTAGGATTTCGGTTAACAAAAATAAAAATAAAAATAATAATAAAAGTTTAACAAACCCTTTTACACCATTTAACTCAGGTATCAACTCAGCCCGGGTTCATACATTAACACGGGAAGGAGGGGTTGTTTAGTTATAGGTTGTAGTGCTAACGCGTATTTTGACTTGATTTGGGTAACATGCCGGAATTGAAAAGAAACCTTCACTAACATAAATTTTCTCTATGGGTAAGTAGCAGTAAGTAGTAAGGGAAAATAGTTCTTTGTTTCTTTGTGAACAGAAAAGAGTAATATCATGAAGGCGATGAAAAAAGAGTAAACGGTAATGATGATGATGATGACGAAATTCAATTCTTTTTTTATTTCTCTTGTAAGGACCCCTTCGGCACAAGAATTAAAGGGTCTTTTTTGTTTTAATTATTACGGTTAAAAGATGGGCCATGGATGATATACAAATCTAGATATCAGCGGTCAAGACAAGAGAACAGTATATTCACTAGAGATGAATATTATCAAATGATAGATATTTGGAACGTTGGACACTCAGATAGTGGAGGTAAAGACAAATCGAGAAGGTCACAATTAGTGATGGCCCAACAGCATAACTCTGGTAACCAATAATGAAAGCATGAAAAAAAAAATTTTAAAATAAATCACAAACTCAAATATTAGTGGATAAAAAAAGAGAGAACTACTTTCCGCTCCTTCTGCTTTACCTTAACTGATATATAGCAAATACTGGATATGCTCTATCCATCTACCCGAATATACACCAAGGTACTAATTATAATATCTTAACTTTATACCCATATTTTTTTGTTCAAAACCTTGGAAATATATTCACCTTTATATCCAAAAGAAAAAAAATAGTGGGCTGGAAATTTAATATTGAAACTTATAAACTTATAAACTTATAAACTTGGGGTTAAACTAATATACTTGAAGCAGCAGGAGATAGGAACTTAAGTTAGGGAAAATAGCAAAATGCCAATTGCCAAATCGTGCAACCTGTTAAATATATTCTAAATCCCTTTTTTAAAGTTGAAATAAAGTATATACTGTACATATGTAAGAACAAAATGTTAATTCACAACTTCTTTCATAGCATTATATACTTGTAAATACCGGTATCTTATACTCTTTTTTTTTCCTCATTGATTTATATTCTTAAATTCATCCTCCGTTCAAGGTTCAATGGCAATCAGGATTACTCAATCGCCTTATAACAAAGATACTCTTTTTTTTCGTCTTTAGTTTAACCTTGTTGAAGCCACTTTTTTTTGTTATTAATATTATTAATAGTATATCATCATCAACAAGTATTATAATCATCACTTTAACCCTCTCTTTCTATACAAACTCTCTTATCCTCCGTTCAATGGCAACCGTTGTCCACAGGTCCTTGAATTATGGCCAACCTGATTACATCGGCCACAACGGCGCGGTGTTGAAGAATTAAACCCTCCCATCTTCATTGACCTTCCATCCTCGGCTCCTGAGAAACTACTGAATTGGCCGTCTGATTCTTCACCAGCACTTAAGGCATCTCGCGCACCAATATTGCCCATAGTTAACGGCATGCTCACGGGAGATCCGTCTGAAGACGTGTCGGCTGCAGAGGTTGGAACATGAGCCAACGCAGGCGATCGTGGAGTCGGGGTTCGTGCCATTGGAGATGCGGCACCGCTCATGGCAGGTGGAGTTGCTCGGGACCCCATTGAACTCAGTGATGTCGAAGAATGCTGGTTATGAGATAAACCACTGCGGCTGTCGATATTGGCAATCCCTGCCCGTGAAAAATACTTGATCATGTTCATCAACATAAACTCTCGAGACTCTAATGATGAATAGTTTAAAAAATGCTGTTTCACTAAACCTACTGTCCGCTCAAACTTGGTCGTCAACTCATTTGCCAGCCGCTCGCTCTCCGAGAGCATGTCCCTTAATGGCCGTTGCTTGGAAAGCCACCAATGTGAACTACAGTCCTCCATCGTCACTGGCCGCGATAATGTATGCTTGCATGGCAAGCCTGTGGTCGTTGTGAACATTCTGGTACACCTGTGGAGGGGTTCGTGCACTGACATGGCCTCCAAATACAGTTCATGCTGCTCTTTAATCATTTCAAGAGCATGTGTTGAAATCTTGAATCGCACATCGTCGTAAAATGGTACAAAAAACTTGACGGGGCACCGCTCGAGTTCCCGCTCCACCAGTTCTTCATGAGCAATCTTTTTGCGCTTTAGCAAATTATTGATTCGGTAATATATTTTCAACAAGTCTCCTCCAGACTCCTCTGCATATCCCTTTAATGTAGCTTGAGCAATTTCCGCTTTGCCCATGGAATAGTTGTTAAAGTGCAAGTGCTGGTCAACCCAAGCTCGCACAAACTTGGTCTTGTAAATCAGCCAGTGATATGACACAAACTCTAAAATCTTTGTCTTGGAATACTTTTTGCGGAAATCACTCTCATTGTACGCGTAAATATCTGGAGTTTCAGAGTCAACAAGCTCTTGGAATAGCTTAATAAATGTCCGTCGCTCCTCAGCATCACTAAAAGAACTGCTGCACTTGTCATTAACTTCTCGCATTAACTGTGTAACACAAATTTGGCTTGTGTTGGCAAAGACATTGTCAATGGCACTAATCAGCATGGGTTCGCGGTGTGTAATGACTGCAGAGGGCGAATATTCCCTAGTGAAGTATTTTCCCAAAACATCTTTGAGGCTAAATAACACCCACCGAAAATCGGCCAGCCCCACTTCCTTAATAAACGCGTATCCCACTTCGAACGTCGTGTTAAATGCTGTCATCCCAACAATATGAACAAGCGTGGGAACATTCGGAGATTTGGTGAAGTTAATAAACAACACCTCGGGAAACTGCTGAAGCATTTCTATGCAGTCGGGTGTCGTCCAAAATAAATGCGTAACCTGCCCATATTCATCAACTTGGTCTTCTAGAAGAGCATTGTCGAACCGAAGTGCCCCGACAAGCCCTTTCAGCAGATCCACCTCCTTCCGCGGCTCTTGGGACTCACCAGGCTCTTTAGGAGTACCGGGGGCGGTATTGTGTTTTATCAGTTTAGGGAGAACAAAGTCCTCCTGAAGTGTCTTTTGGAAGTATGTGAAACGTCGCCTTTTGGCCGAAGCTGCAGGGCCAGTAGGTCCATGGTTATGCTCTGCACATACAACTTGAAGGGTCCACAGCCCAAGTTTCTCATCTGATACTACAGCCACTTGAAACGGGCATCTTTCATACGGTGAATTAGGGTCTGTGGCGGCCTCTTCGTCTGGATGAGGCCTTTTGAGGGTCTGTGTATATACCTTGTCATGATCACAGGTAAAAGTAGTCTTGTTGCCTTCTTTAGTTTTGGAAATGGTGAATCCTTCGTGGTCAGCGAATTTAATCAAATAGTCTACCACGCTTGCTTCAGTTTCAAAAGACTTGGGTTCAATCTGGTCGATATATGTGTGTCCGTTTGCTAGGTCTGCAGACGCGACTAGTGATTCCCGTACCGCTGGTGGTAGTTTTGAAAATTCTTCTGGATTTACCATTTTATCAATAGGCCATGGTCGGGGTTGCCCCTCTTCTTCTGCATCCTTTGGAGGGGGAGGAGGGTTGGGAAGTTTTGTAATGGGACTCTTAGGAGGGGGTGAATTTGATTTTTGAATGGCAGCTACTGCAGCAGCTACCGCAGCCTCTTCAGATTGTACTGGGACTTGGTCCTTGGGCTTTGACTGTGTGGAAGACTCTGGAGCATCTTTGTTTTCAAAGGGAGACTCATCGCGGAGGAACATGGAGGCATCTTCCAGGATCTCAGGCTCCTCTTTGAGGGTCGGTGAGGATGGTTTAGGAGACATGGACAAGACTGGAGCGAGAACGCGTTGATATGTATACAAGAGATGAAAAATTAATTTCTATCAAGAAATATGAAGTTAAGGAAAGAAAGAGAAAGAAAAAAATAATAAATAATAAAAGGAAGATGAAAATAAAATATAAAAAATGAAAAAATAAAAAATGAGAATGAAAAAATGAAAGATATGTTTTTTTTTATTTTTATTTTTATTTTTATTTTTTGTTCTTTTTTTTTTATTATTTTCCTATTTAATTTTTATTTTTATTTATCTTTTTGTATACGAAATTGACAGTTTCGAGAGTTTGACTGCCTGTTTATATATACAACATGCTGAGTGTTGCGGGGACCGTGGGGAAAAGTTGGGCTGCTGCCAATTACAAGCTACTGAATAGACACTTTGCAGAGAATGAGGTATCATTGAGAGCTTTGGATAATAGAATTCACCACTTTAAATGATGATAATCATTTGAATTCTTTTTAATCAGCCTGAAATCGTCATGGTACTCTGAGAATTGTTGAATCCAAAGCTGTTGCTACTGCTGCTAGTAGTTTGACTGCTAATTGAGCTGTTTTTTTCCTGATTCTCTGATCTCAACTGCCACTTTTACTCTCTCGCTCTCCCTCTCTCTCTCACGGTGACTGTGGATTGGATTATGCAACATGATGTTTGTAAGGCCAAGTACAGAAATCTAAAAACACCGAAAAACGGGCTCCATGTGATCTCTGTGACTAATCATTATGTAATTAATGATTGGTCATTCGGTGCAGCGGTTCGTTATCACGTGATATATGATAACCCACCACTAAAGGCGTGTGGCTGCTCTTCTGTCCTCCCAAGCAAAGCACCGTTTTAGGTGTACAACGGTCTCCTAACCGGACCCGGCTCGGAAGCATTGTGCCTTTTTTATTATTTTTTTTATTACGTTGACTTGTCACAATGTGGAAAAAGTTTGTTCTTGTTAACCTTCGACGGGTATACGCCAGATAACTAACCTTCCTAGTAGTTACATTACATCATCAACAATCAACTATTTACTGGGCTCGCTTTTCGGCTTCGCGCTGCTTCACATAGTCATTCTCAAAGTCAAGCCCGGCCTTGACTCGTAATGTACCGTAGACAGCGGCGCAGTCAATATTAGGACCCTTCATCTCTTTGGCCTGATTCAAATGCTCCCTTACCAGATCAATGATTGGTAATTGAACTCCAAGCGATCCCGCAATATTCAATGCATGACCTCCATCCTTGAGCGCATTGTCTGCACTGAACTGAGGGCTTGCCTGGGCTGAGGGCTGGTAAACTCCTTTACTCAATCGCTCCGAATAAGTGGCCATGACTGGACCGAATACCTCCCGAATCAATCCCTCAACCTTGAGAATATCAATTCCAGCTGCTTCTCCAAATACTTGCACTTCGCCAATGAGTTCCATCAATCCAATGATCAATGTGTTACTAGATGGTGAAATTAGCTCTGAATGAAAAAAACAAAAACTTCAAAACTTTCTTCATTGTAACCAACTTACCCCACAATCTTCATAGTCAAAGATTTTCTCACATCGGTCCCAAGGGAGATGATGGATCTTCCCATAACTCCAACAACATAAGGCTCTATACGCGTCAAATCACTGGGCTCTCCACTGGGAACAAAAATCAGTTTTCCAGCACGAGCTACAGGTGATGCACCAAAAACAGGACCTAATACTTGGTTAGTTTCCAATGCTGCACTACATTTAGGGATTGTGAACATACTTGCAATGTACCGACTTCCTGCTGCGACAACCCTTTGCTGGTTGGCGTACGAAGTGTCAGGGTGAACAGTGGTACAGTCAATGAACAGCGTATCCTTGATTGCACCCTCGGCTTTCAAAATGTCATCAAAGGCCGAATTGACCACAGTATCGTTGGCAAGCTAGTATAATTGTGTCAGTATGTGGCTTTCCCACTTAAGATCACGCTCAATAAATATGATTACTTACACAGAGGAAAACAATGTCACACTTGGATGCTAGCTCAGTAATGTTTGAGGCAGGCACTCCTCCAATTTCTTTAATCGCATCTCCTTTTGAGATTGTTCGATTGTAGTAAATCAAACCTGGTTGGCCTTGTTTGTTGAGATACTTTTGTAGGTTGAGAGCCATACCACTTCCCATGGCGCCAAGGCCGATCTAACAGAAACAGAACTGTTAGTACGAGTATTATTGTTATTTTTGATATTGTATTTTCAACAATTTTTCAGAATCCATACAAATCCAACTTGTTCTTGTTTTAGTTCACTCATAATGATTGAAATTGGTGCTTTAGTTATTCAGATGTTCGGATAGTTGAAAATTTAATAAATAAATATGGATGAGGGTTCGTTGATATTTATATACACCACTTTAGAGGGAATTACTATGGATTTAGTAATTTCTCCACAACCAAACAATCAAAAATGAGACGACGAATCCAACTCAGAATCGTCAGCGTCTTCGATGTAACTGATAGAAGAACAAAACAAATTTTGCGGACAATCGTTGCCTGATCTACAAATCACGGAATTAACAAAAAAAAAAAAAAAAATAAAAAAAGAGAATCGAAAATTGAAATTGGTATTGAGAATAGTGACAAGCCCTATAGAGATTCTTGATATTCATCTCGATCCGAAAATTCTCGGTAAGGTACATGCATCCGACTTACCGACTTTGTGTAGTATACAAAGTCACATACAAATTTTCAATACAAATGAGGAGGAGATATCCAGGACCTTACGTTTGCCCGATATGACATGTGAAGAGCCAAGGAATCTGGTAAAGGGATCGATATAATTGATTATAATTTAGTATCAAATTTATTTGGCTTGCAATGAAAAAAAATTACGTAGTCAGGAAAATCAAAATTTTTTCAAAAGCCTTTATCTAAGCCAGCATAATAACAACCCTGCAACTTTTCACCACGATTTGAAGAACAGGACTTCAATCAATATATCACAATATTGGAGGTCAATACAAATTATTACTTCAATTGATATTCCATACGTAAACCGGCCAAATCTCATATTTGCATTGAAATTCCTTCAATATATCATTGTAAAGACCAAATCATTGCAGTCGTAATTGTGGTGAGAGCAGTTCCAAATTTAGGTCCATTTTCCTCCAAAGCAGCAGACAGCAAAAGTCAACCAGTCGTGGCTTAGAATATAAAGGAGGAATGATGCTCCGAGATATCTTAGATGGCTATAGGGTCTTCACAATAGCTATCTCTAGAGAGTCTTCTGACATATAACAGTGCTTTCTTTGGGGCTATTCTGACAGATACATCTTGCTGGTCATCGGATTTAAGGTATTTAGCATGCGAAAGGATAACAGCGCACATTTCGGCAGCTTTACCTTCAGCCCTAATATTTGATATTGTAATTCGGCAATGTCTTGCTTTTGAGTGACGCTATAGAAATACGGTGTTTCCTAGTAGTAAAAGATTGTTGATAGAGTTTAGAAAGGACTGATAGATATGCTTCCTCAGCGGGCTTAAAAGTCAACACATAGAGAGGCTGAAGGACGCGTGAGGTCTGTGATAAAAGAAAATAAGTAAATTCTTTTTATTGGAACTTTCAAACCCTAAATTCGTCGATACAGTGACTGCCGTAGCCATCAACAAAAAGGGATCTCTTATTGTTTAGTTGTTGATGCTTTGGCAGTGGAATTAAGGTCTGTTTCGGCAGATATCAACGTAATATTGTTAAGAGGTAAGACTTTTTTCTATTGGTGTAAAATCCGAGTGGTTCCAGAAAAGTTTAAAAACACAATACCGTTTTAGATATTATTTCCATTAAAAAAATTGAATGTACAGAGTCAGAACTTGAATTTCCTGATGAAATTGACTCAAGAAACTGACGTATACCGTATCGTGATTTTAATAAGTAGCTTAATTAAGAAACATTTCTTTGTGAGTTTCTCAAAACTAGAGAGCTTTTTCATTGCCTTTCTATTATACCTGAATCTTACACATAATAGTAATATCAAGTTGTACCTCCTTGAATTCTGGTAGGTTAAAATTGAAAACAAAAAAATCCCTACTTGAATTCAGGTCTTTAGCAATTTAAAAAAGCATAGAACCAATCGTTTTTCAGAATTGCGACGTGAAAAATTATTATTAAAATATTCTCTTGAATATTAAGTGTTATCAAGAATACTTTTTGCAAAATCCTGGTTGGTAGAGGCTCACACGTCCCTAAATTGAACAAGAATCTAGTTTTAGAATTATTTTCTTCTGGTTTTTTTTTAACCAATTACTGTCAAATTTTATAACCTTAAATCCGTGTCTCTTCAATACAGCTTTCTATAGTTAATTGAGGCTTTCCATACCGGAAGGAGCTTAAACAGACATACATCATTTAAAGTCTTGAAGAACTTTTTAAGCCCATTCCGTATATTGTGGTCTAAGAAACAAGTTAGCATATTTCCTTAATAAAGACGAATTGCACAAAACCCAATTTTAGAATGATTAATAGTGTTGATCGTAGTAAAATGAAAAGCTTTATACAAGGAGCCAACTCATAGGTACGTCAAATTAGTTAAGAGATGGACATACACCACGTAGGTATTATTTCTGCTCCTATTTTATCTTATTTGTGTGAAAAGAATTGATATGAATACTACTATCACTGCAGCCATTTTTAATAGCTTTTCTTTCTTTAATAGAATGTGCTGTGGACTAACACTACTCCTACATGTGCTGTTCTTCCAATCTCAAGAACTACTATCCTATACAACAAACCTCCAAAACTAATTCAAAACATATTTACTTGCCACTTGATAACTTCAGATCTATCAAAACTATATAAACTATTTTCTAATATTTGGTTTACATACGTATACCTCTTCACTTTATATACTACTGTGATTAACTCAATGCAAAATTAATATTCCCAACTATGTAAACATAGAGAAAAAACATTTCAAAAAAAAAAACAACAACAAAAAAATTCAATCATTGACCATTATTTCTTTTCACTTGACGGATTACCCTCAATTTCTTCATCTTCCTCCCGAGCAAGCGCCAGATGCTCTTGTGATTGCCACATTGTGTGATAAAGTGATTCTCTATCATTCAATAAACTGGCATGCGATCCTTCTTCCAGAACTTGTCCATCCTTAAGTACAATAATCTTATCTGTTTCTGCTACTGTACGCAGTCGATGCGCAATGAATACTGATGTTGATTTCTGCTCACGAATAATAGAATGAATATTTTGTAAAAGGTCCCTTTCTGTTTCCGTATCCAAAGCAGACGTAGCCTCGTCAAAAAAGATGATGGGCGAGTTTTTTAGCAGTACCCGTGATATAGCTAACCGCTGTTTCTCTCCACCAGATATCATTAACCCGCGTTCTCCAACCCTGGTTTCATACCCATCTGGAAGTTGCGTCACAATATGCTCCAGTCTTGCACGATTAGTAGCGCGCTCAACTTCTTCATCGCTAGCATCAAGTCGACCATATCTGATGTTGTTGCGGATGGTGTCATTGAATAATGGAGTATCTTGAGGAACCACACCAATGACTTTGCGTACCGAGTCAAGTGTTACATGTCGAATATCCTGCCCATCAACTAAAATCCTGCCCTCTTCAATATCGTAAAAACGGAAAAGCAGACGGAGAATAGTAGATTTACCAGAGCCTGAAGGGCCAACAATGGCAACCTTTTTACCAGCGGGAATTGTAAAACTAGCATTTTTTAAAATCTTACGGTTTGGATGATACCCAAAGGTAACGTTTTCAAACCGGATCTCACCTCCTTTAAAATCTAATGGCTTTGCATCTGGCAAATCCTTGATAATAACGTTCACGTCCTGTAGTTTAAAAAGCGTTTCCATATCTAGCAATGCTTGCTTAAGATCTCGGTATACTGAGCCCAAAAAATTCAAGGGCACGGAAAGCTGAAATACTAACTGGTTTACCAAAACCAAGTCACCTACTGTAAGGGAACCGTCTGCAACTCCACAACAAGCCATGTACATCATGGCTGTTAATGCAGATGAAAAAATGAAATTCTGCCCTGAGTTGAGAAAAGCCAACGATTGTTGTACTTGAATTGATGACTTTTCGTACGATGCCAATGCTCCATCGTACTTGGCCACTTGGAATGGCTCGTTATTAAAATACTTCACAGATTCAAAATTTAACAGCGAATCCAATGCAACTGTCGCGGCCTTATTATCAGCAGCATTGGCCCGGCGGCGGAAACGGGCACGCCATGCTGTGGTTCGAATTGTAAAAATAGAATACGTAATCATAGTAGCAAGGGTTACCGCTGCAAAGTTTATGCCGTAATTGTAGGAGAGGATACCACAAACCAATGAGATTTCAAGAGAAATGGGGATTATGTGGAATACCATGGATGTAAGCACATAGCTGATACCCTTAGTACCTCTATCTATTGCCCGAGTAATTCCACCAGTCTGCCGTGACAGATGGAACCCTAAATCTAAACGAAGTAAATGATGAAATGTGTTCAAAGCAACTTGCCGAATTGCCCGCTGAGCAACAGAGGCAAAGATAGCGTTTCGGAGTTCTCCAAACAAAACCGCGCCAAATCGAGCAAGACCATAGCCAACAATTGTAGCGCCGATGACCGTACTAACTGTGCCAACCTGAGTGGCCCAGTCGACATTCATGTCGTTGATAATGCTCTTGAAAATAAATGGAACCTGAACATTGAGAAGTTTTGAAGCAACCAGTAGTGCTAATGCAATGACAACCCTTATTTTGACTCCTCTCGAATTTTTGGGCCAAATGTATTTTACAAAACTCTTGATGATAGCCTTTTGAACTTCATCACCAGTACTAGTCGGTGCGCTTTTCTCTGACAACAGTGTCTTGTGCCTCTTGTCAGAGGTCGAACTAGAGTTAAATTCAGCCCGGCGAGAGAAGTGTATACTTCGGAACTGCTCTGAGACCCGAGAAGTATTAAAAACAGAAGCGATCCCATATACATTTTTATTTGAAGTGAACAACAGTTGAGTGCTTTGCCGGTTTACCGACGCAAACCTCGCTGAAAGAGAAAGAGAAGAGGAGGGACTGAAAAATCCTCGATGGCGTAGAACCGGAGAAGCATGAGTCCGTAAAAGAGAGGACACACTCGATGAAAGCTTGAATGCCATTATGATTGAACTTAACACAGTGAAAAAATCAGTATACTTGATCCCTTCGTCCTGACATAGGAGATACTAAAACTGCTCGATATTCGTCACAAGTAGGAGGATCACTGAGCTTGATATTTCTCAGGGTTCCATTACATATATCGATTACCTTTGAAAGAAATCTCGCTATTAGGCCACAAACATATGATACCTATCTAGAACGCTATTCACAGCAGTGTAAAAGTGTTTGGGAAAGAAAGTCCTAATTAAACGTAGACGCCGCTCGGGACATCATTTAAAAATATCGGAGAAGGGTCTTTTAAATATCATTGGACAGCATAAACCCTTGACCTGATTTAAAAAATCCCCGGAATCGGTCGCAAGACGACAAATGGCGGAAAACGAACACCATCACCAGGTACTATGATTCCCAAGAGTTGATCAAAGAGAGTAGGATTTCTAAATTGACGGAAGATCAAAGGATCTGGAGTTTCAATGAGTAAAAATGCCATCTAATTACAGGAACTATGTTTATGGAGACATAACAAAATGACACAATATTTGAAAACAAACTCTCGGCCCTCTGACTTTCGATTTCTTTCCAACAACTAACTGCTTGGTATCGATAAACCTCATGATATCTTTTTTTTTTCAGTTTACAAACCTATCCCCAGAAATATTAGGGGTAGCGATCATCAGGGACTATGCACAATATTTAGTTGGAAGTACCGGCCCAGATTTAAGAGCTTCATCCCTAAGAAGCTCACTAATATCTTTAAATTGGGGCCAATACAATAGAAATAGAGTAATTAATTTTACAGGTATTTACAAGTTTTGAATTGACTGAAGGCCTGATGGATCTTTCCGAAGATAACTCAGTCTTTTTGTACAAGCTGCTGTTTCTTGGAAATAAAATGACATTACATAATCCAGAAACTATAGGAATATAATCTGAGCTCTGATGTCTGAACTTCTAACTTAAGGGTTGAACACCTTGAATCCCAAGCATTTTTTTACATTTGGTGTTCATGTTTCATTGTGTACGGAGCTGGATATATTCTCATGCTCTTGATGTCATTTTTACTTGTTTAACCTCAACCTCAATCCCTGAAATCGTGGAATTTACTCAGATATATCCAATTATTCAATCAAGCAAAAAGTTAAAACTAGTATAAGAGTCTACGCTTCACTTGCAAAAAACCTTGATATCAGTTTCAAGACTCGAACTTATTAGTGCCCATAAAAATAATCTGAATTTATTAGACTCAGGTTTCGATGAGTGTGGTAAAATGAATATGCTTCAGCTGCATTAAAAAAAAGTCTATTGCATTTCCTCTTTGGGTTCGGCGCTAATTCCATTCCATGCATTTTCCAGTTCATATCTTATGGTACAAAAATTATTGATCCCATATTATCTTTGTCATGTTGATGGAGTATCAGAGACTGTGACTATCACGTTGAATTAAATGTGCTTTGATATCATCAAAATTAGAAAATATGACTGATATACAGAACTTCAATTTAGTAGAATGAACAAAAACTTCTAATATGTGAGAACGATCACAATGACGCTCCATGACTACGATTCCAATGGTTGATAGGGTCTCTAAGCCTTGAAACATGCGGATATGATTTAAAGGATGACTCGCTGATCTTAATAAATTCATAATTCGTATGTATTTGAGAATTTACTTCTACCTTGGATATCAGCCGATGAAAAATCTAACTTGCGATGAAATGCATGTAAAAAACTGGAGTGGAAGCTTGACCTTTCAGATTTTTGGAATAGTTTTAGGGACATGATATTATTTATCAGAAAACAGTAAAACAGACTTACAGCAGGAAAGATAAATTGAGAGATAACAATATATACCTCGGAAATTATAAGAATCAGCTAATAAAATGTCTCAGTGTGTATTTATTGGTTATACCCAACTAATTGTATTATTTCATAGGGTTGTTGGGCGATGTACCTTGAAATAAACTCGAGTGATTTTCACTAGCAATGTTAAGTATTTAACGATACGAAGTAAATTAATGTCCTTAGCGAAATAAACAAATATCACACAGAAAAACGTAATTGCCTTCTCGTGCAAGATATGACGCTGGACACTTATTATTGGGATTTCAGAATCACAAATGAAATTCTATTTACTAACTGAATAGAGATCTAAAAGTGACGGAACGAAAAATATTAATGTTTATTAATGAAGAATATAATGAACATGTTATATTCATATTAACCAAAATATTAAATAAAATTTGGGATTGTTTAAATTTATCCATTTTATTTGTTGAATATCTTTTTTAATTACCTTTCTATTAACAATCCTCGGAAAAGAATGACCCCTTGAAACCTATTTCCTCAAATTTTGTAATTTCTTTAAAGAAATACCTACTTAACTAAATAAATTTCTACTGAACTAATAGCCCTTGAATTAGAATTCTATTTAGTTCTTTTTCTTTTATCAGCAAGTTGAAAACTTGGTTTAATACAACTAAACTTCACACATTGAATATTGAAGCCTTGTAACACATTTTTTCATTAATATTTATGCTCAGAAAGCCCAATTACATAGATCTAATATAGTTACCTTTGATATACCAGCGAAAATCCAATATGGATTTGGTAGCCTTCTAATGACCAGTGACCCTAGGCCAAGACTTTCATAGACCCAAAGATGAAGGCATTCAAGAGGGTAATCAGATTTTTGTATACCGACTACTTTTCACTCAGATATTGCATTATAAGGTATGCTGGTAAAAGCAACTAGTTACAAACATGTCTACTGTTTTAAATATAGATGTCAGCGGACTTGGGGAAAGCCGATAAAAATGACTTACTCATCAAGTTAAGTTCTATATTTCGCTCTATAGTTGGGTTTAGTTTGCTAACAAAATTGCATTTTTTTTCAATATATCAAAGGCTGAACAGGATGTCAATATGTTATTTTTTTATATTTTCAAGCCAGCAAAAGCAGCCTATCTATTGTGATGGCTTTCTTCATTTATGCTCATAAAATGGAATCTCTTGATGCATATTTTCTATGCAGATATGCAAGGTCATGGTGGCTTCTACCACTAAACCTCGTTTGGAATCTATCAGCAATTGACACATTTCCTTTTGTATAGGGATATAAAACTAGTAATACAGTAATTGAGTTGAATTGATAATAGCTATATCAGAATCGATCAGGCTGATAAACTTGACTCCATGACTTACTAATCGTTCTTGCGTAGAATATCTTTTTTTGATAAATTATTCAGAGTCACGAAAATTGTTATCGCATTAAATAAATTTAGACGATTTTTTTTTTCACAATCCCAATTTTTTACGAGTGTAATCCCCCAACTTCCCCTGCAATGAAATCCACTTTCATCAAGATTCTAAAATAAATTCAAAAGATATCTTGGATTTTGCTTGCCAAACTATTAAGATTTTGAGATGATTCTGATGATTCCATCATAGCATTGAGCAAATTCATGAAGCTTCAAGTGTGGCAGTGTGTGCATGCCTTCTATTTTGCACACACTTTTATATTCAATAGCATAATACATAGATTCAAATTCAGGAAAAAAAAGATTAGAATTGTGCGTAGATTCGTCTTTCTAGCTTAATAAAAACTTATTTTGTCTTGTTGAAATGGATTTCAAGTCCCTTCTCTTATAAATTAAGCTCTTGTATACATATCATATCAAATAGCAATTGATGATCTGGACATGGATAGGCAGGAGACAATATATTTTGAGGTTCAAGGGAGATATCAGTTTTCATACAATATTGGTAAACTTGATAGTAAAAGCTTCATATAAAAAGAGCAAAACTGAACCTTTTCTTGAATTTATTCTACAAAATTCGTGTTGTAAATTTATATAAGAATAAGAGAGTCGAAAGTTAAGTCAGAAAAATATGAATCCTTATAAGAAGGAAAACCATTATTTAGATAGCAGTAGTGCCAGTAATCCATAATATTTCAATGCAAAATACCACCCCGTTCAATCATAAGAAGGAGTTAGGCATTTACTATAAGAGGATACATACAGGTAGAAGGAAGACCACTTTAACTTCCCGTGCCCTTGATCTAAGATAAATACAAGTAAAAATAGACCAAGGTGAACTATATTATGCTAACTTTTCAAATGTCAGAAATCCAATGGCTGAGTTTTCTGGACTCTTAAGAATTGTGGAGGTTTTGAAGAAAGTTCACTGTTTATTTGTTAATGTTGCTTATAGTTTTTGGGATGCTGCACAAATTATGCGCTTTCTCTTCCCACCACCACTCTATCTTACCTCACGCCATAGACTTCACTTGCTCTTTAGACACGTCCTTGGAGTTATATATGATAATCTTTTTCTTGATAGGATAGTGTGGTTTAGTCGATATTTTATTTATTTATCTGGGATTAATTATCGTGAAAATAGACCAAGCTGTAGCCTAACACATTAATTTGTCTCAGTTCTTTTTTTTCTTTTCCTAAGAGAGCTCCTCCAGTTTCTTCACTCCATAGCTTTTCGGCTTTTCCTGGAAATACATTCTCCAACACCGAAAATACTATGGGATTTACAGTCAACACGTCTTATTCAAATACGATTAACTCTACGGATGTTTCTAACCAGAATGCTGATGACCAATCCATGTCTTCCTTCACATCCCCAAATCAGAATACTTCACATATCAAGGATGAAAAGGTGAAGTTACAGAATGATTTCACGGCTACAAATTCTGAAGTAAGTATGACTCAAGTTGCCACCGCTTCAAATCTAACAATACTGACCAGGTAAATGACAAAGATAATGATGTAAATGGTGCCACTCAATCTCATACAATTTTGATCTCTGGTAGTGCTCCTTTACTGGCAGGATCCAGATCAAACCAAAACAACCAATATCAATATCTTCACCAACAACAATTAGCACATCAAGCTTATGCTAAACAGTTTCAGAAGTCAACTCATCGTCCTGAGCCGATAGGGATTTTTCAGCATGGCCAAACAATAGATAACCCAGACAATCAAGTCAATACTTCACGTAATCATCAACTTCGAAGTAATTATGACACTACATCTACTCCCTCCATCTCTAGTACTGGCAATGAGTCAACTTTGGCCTCCAACTTAGAAACTCCTGTTGAAACTTCATTTTCTAAGGCTAATGCCTCTATCAACCCTACCACTAATCCATCTCTACAATCATCCCAAACAGATCCTACCAGTACATCATCTACCACTCAGCAGTTCCATAATAACAACTTCATCAAGATTGAATCACAGCATTGTTCCGAAATTTCAGAATCTCGAGAACGGATATCATCTTTATCCGACAACCTCAAAAAGCAAAATACCATATCACATCAGTTCACCACTGAATCATCGCATAGATATCCTCATAATGCTTCTTCTCTGCAAGCCTCCTCATATTTTTCTTCAACTTCGTCTCGATCTCATTTTGTGCCAAATACTAATGGACCGTCGTCTGTTTCTTCATCTTACAAAAGTGCAGTTCCTCACGATGCAACCTCCCATAATGCCTTTTCATCTTATGGTGCCGGATCTTCTTTCAACTATCGCAAGTCATCATCCTTTCAAGACCACTCCTTTGGTAATCCTCATGGTTATTTGCATTCCAATCAAGGGTCCTTGCTTCAACAATCTCATTGGGGCCAACAGGCATCATCTGTTTCAAGTAATACATCTCCTTCGGGTATAAGACCTAGCACCTCTCCCCAGAGAGACCCTCCTATTGATACTCACTATCGTGCGCCTTCCATTTCTGAAGCGCAGTTTTCTCAGCCCACTTCATTTACTACTCTCAAACAACCTCCGGCAGCTAGAACCTCCCTCCTGACTTCTAAGCTGGCAGCTGCAGCAGCAGCAACCAGTGACCTGAACTCCAACAATGCCAGCTTGGTTTCTGGTGGAGTCACCCCAATCAAAAATAACTCCACCTCTTCGATCTCAAATAGTTCCTCGATGTCGAATTTTCCATATCCCAATCCAAGACCAGCCGTAGGATCACTTCGAAAGCAACAGATTTCCCCTCGCTTTAGCGGAGGTACATCTTCTGCGCAGGGTTATTCATCATTTGGAACCACTCATATTGCATCATCTCAAGGCCCTCAAAATGCCTTTTCCAGTTTCATGGAAACTTCTGAGAATCGGCCCCAGTCCTTTTTACCTCATCCTTCATCTACAACTTCGAATATTACTGTTGCGACTGCTCCAGGAACTTCCACCCCTCATCCAGAATTAGCAGACAGTGAGAAAAAAGTTGAGGAACATTATGATCAAAGTGAATTAAGTGATTCTATGGATACTGATGAAGATCATGTGAATGAAACAAATTCTCGAGTTCTTCCCACTAATCCCTCTGTTACAGAGGACATCACAAGAGGTAACAACGGGACGGATCAATCTTTAAATCTGACTCGGAATACTGGAACCTCTCATTTTAAACAGACTTTGCCTGAGCAGCTCGATATTGCTAATTTTCCAGTTCAAGATGTTATCGTTATGTTGACAGCATTGCTACAAAAAATTATTGATTCTAACGATATTCTTCATTCTCCAAACTACGGGAATACACAAATTCACACGGAGTCGTTTGACTTTACTAACAATAGTTTTACTGCAAATGTACTGGCTTTCCATGGTAGAAACATTCCTGTAATAGGGTTACAGGCATATCTTATTAGAATCTTGAAATATTGTCCTACTACCAACGAAGTCTTTATATCGCTACTGGTCTACTTTGATCGAATAGCACAGCGTGCAAATGCTGGTGATTTTTTACCAACCCAAGGTCAAACAAAAGGCAGCACAGTTTTGTCTGGTGACAACAATACTAGCAGTAAATCCTCTCAACTTTTTGTTATGGATAGCTATAATATTCACCGACTTATTATCACGGCAGTTACGGTCGCTTCTAAGTTTTTTTCTGATGTGTTTTATAAAAATTCTCGATACGCCAAGGTTGGAGGTCTCCCAGTAGAAGAGCTAAATCATTTGGAGTTGCAGTTTCTTTTACTAAATGACTTTAAGCTTATGATTCCCTTAGAGGAATTGCAACGCTACGCTGATCTTCTACTTGGATTTTGGAAGAAGGAGCAAGCATACCAAAATCGAGGCCAACCTGTGCAACCTACGTAGGCCTCTTCTGAAATTTTTGACAAGTCTACACTAGGCTTCAGCATAAGTCTTGAATTGCATCAATACACTTATAATCACTAACAATATCCATGAATATAATGATCTATTTCATTGTCAGAGCATAAAATACATTAATATTTAATTACAATAAATATGTGTATGTTTTGATAAGGAAGAGGAATAACCTAGAATGGGATTTTATGAGAAAGGTGTGGCGTAGAGGAAGAAAATGGTTGTCGAGGTGTTTTATTATTTTGGTTTGTCAATATAAAGGATGAACATAACACAAGAGAAAAAATCCAGCAACGAGTTTCTTATCTCAGTCTGCGGGCTTCACGCTCGGACTCCATGAGGCAGAGAATATCATCCTCACGGACAGGTCCCTTAACGTTTCTGACGATAGATCGGGACTGGTCGTCGATGAATTCGACACGGACCTGAGTGACACCACCACGGGAACCAGTGCGGCCGAGAACCTTGATGACCTTGGCCAACTTAACAGGAGTCTTAGTATCCTGTATTACGAGTTAGTAAAATGTAAATGTGAAAAATGCGGAGAGAATCATGTATGGTGCACAATGTTCTAACTATATGAGCTATCAAAAAAGAACTGAGAAGTCGAATGATCAACTAAGTAGTTGTAGTATTTCAATATGGCTGCTATGAAGATCGAATATTGCCGAGGAGTGAGGATCTACTATTTCAACAAGCCCGTAAATCAAAAGACAAAATAAAATACTGATTTTTTTGAATTTCACAGAACCGTAAAGTTGTAGGTATTATTTTGAATCGCCAACTTGTTTTTCCTCACTAAGTTTCCTTTTCTTGAATACTGGCTCTTTTGACATTCGATAGATAGTTGTATACTTTGAACACCGTACATTCATCTCATTTAAAAACTAGAAGAGTCGCGGTTTTCTTACCATTATGATTATATGTGTGATGTATCGAGAAAATCCGAAAGGGTGTGTCTTTTCGTTTCGCCTGACAGCAGTCTGTTGATGAAGGTAAGAGAAAAAAAGAGAATGGGAAAAAAAAAGAGCAGAAAAATGTAACCTAGCGAGTGGACATGAAATTTTGCCCTATAACAGCAAATGCCATAGTAAAGTGTACTATGATCTGAGTAAGAAACTTCTGTTGCTTATGTGATGAATTCTTGTTGAAGAGTTTTATATGGGTGGGGTTAATTACTATGTCGTGAAAATTTCCTAACTAGGATATAAAACAGTCACATTTATATGAATATTTGGTAATCAATTTGTCATCATTTTTAAGATAAACTTTTATGACTAATTTCATAATATATTTTATGCTGAATTGTGAAACAATTTTAGGTATTAATTTAGTGCTTAATTTTATGATATGTTTTAAGCCATGACCTCCTCATAAAATATCCACAAAAGAAAATTAGAACCTGCATTTTGTTTTCTTCGTCACTTTTTCGCTTCTAGAGTCTCACCAGTTATTATTCATCATGGATCTTGTCAACCATCTTACCGATAGACTTCTGTTTGCAGTCCCCAAAAGTGCGTACATTGAAAACTTGTAACGTCTCATGCCTAACTTATTTAGAGGGACGACTTAATGAGCAAACTATGGAGCTTTTAACAGGTGCTGACATTCAGTTTAGCAGATCTCACCGTCTTGATATTGCTCTTTCCACCAATATGCCCGTTGCTTTAGTATTTCTGCCTGCAGCTGATATTCCCAGATTTGTTGGTGAGGGTAAGTGCTCCCTAGGAATCACAGGAGCTGATCAAGTAGCAGAATCAGGTGTTGATGTTATCGAAATACTTGATCTTGGTTTTGGAAAATGTAAGCTTCAAGTCCAGGTCCCTGAAAAAAGCGCCTACACTGATCCTAAGGAACTGGTGGGCAAAAAGATTGTAACTTCATTTACCAAATTGGCAACAGATTTTTTTGCTCAGTTAGAGGGCAAGCAACCTGGTGAAAAACTGGCCACTTCCATTAAGTATGTTGGGGGCTCTGTTGAAGCAGCCATTGCTTTGGGCGTGTGTGATGCTATTGTTGATTTGGTAGAGTCGGGTGAGACAATGCGAGCTGCTGGACTCAAACCTATTGGAACTGTCATTCCTACCTCTGCTACCTTAATTAGTTCAACTAACCCTACTAATACGGATGTTTTGGAAATCATCAAAGACCGAATTTCAGGAGTTCTTGCAGCTAAGAAGTACGTTTTGTGCACTTATAATGCTCCTCGCGAAACCCTTTCCATACTTTTGGCTATCACTCCAGGTCGTCGCGCACCTACAATTACATCATTAGATAATGACGGATGGGTGTCTGTGAGTAGTATGGTAGAAAAGAAGAAGATTGCTGAAGTTATGGACCAACTTACAGCAAATAAAGCGTCCGATATCCTTGTTTTCAAGTTATCTAATTGTAGAGTTTAGTGATAGCTATCTCTTAGTAGACTTTTATAGTATCTCAACTGTAAAATATATGATGTATGTACAGGTATTATTCTTTGCATTGCTGGTATAATCTTTTTAAAGGGATTAGAAGAAATTTACTGATTTACTATAAAATCTTACACCTTGTTTGTAAATTAAGTCGTTTTTCTCCTTCAGGTGACAAATTACTATTGCTTTGGCTCTTACCATTTTTCATAAGTGGACTGACCCTCATTAATCCATTCTTTTATAACAATTCGTGACATATTAACTGGCCAATATCTAGAGGGATTTGAAATAAGGATCTTGATGGAAGTATGTGAAGATTATTTCATATGGCTCTAAAATGCCGATTGAATAAAAATTCGCCGTAATTTTAACTTTGATATAACTTTCCAGATAATGAAACGATTAAATTTCAAAGAAGATTTGTTCAAATTTAATTCTGAAAGGCGGTGTTCCTTGAGAAAGTGGAGGCCACTACAATATTATAATACTACTTGTATATTAATAAATAATTAGTGAAGTGCTGTAACTAAATGTTAATGATAAGTTTGTCCTCAATATATACGATACCTAATCCAAGAGTTTACCAGGGAGTCTTTTTTTTCTTGTCTCACAAATATTTTTTACCAGATTTTTATGATTTGGGTCAAATCTTGCAGATTGTCAGCCGCACAAAGATAAAAAGTAAACATGCTAACACTTGAGCACTTTCAGTATTCAGGGATCACAATTATGTCAATATCATACCTCAGTTACATTTTAGATACAATGATGCATTGGTTTATTGAAATAATTATTCGCAACGAAGAGTTTCATTTTTTTTGAAACCCTTTTTTTTTATTTTTTTTTTTTAATTTTCTTTGTCCTGGGTCAATCAGTTGCTAGCCTTTGTTTCTCCTCGAAAAACCAATTCTGCTTCAACACAACTCTAATAAAAAATTACAATCCTGTCCATCGAAAAACTGACAAAGGAAGGACAAAAAGATGACTGAAACTAAAAAGTTACGTCACAGACAGGATTCGAACCTGCGCGGGCAGAACCCAACGCCTAATCAGCTATAATGATAGCAGGGCGTCGCCTTAACCACTCGGCCACTGGGACTCAAACGTGACAGTCTGGATAAAAGATACTACTCAAACGCTAGCAGCTCATAAAAAGAGTTGTGAAAAATATTGTTTCAACCTGGCTTATTGTTGGTATTAAACATATATAATATTTTTTATCAAAAGACGACTCATTCAGCATCATGCTGAGGTGAACTGATTTGGCAAATCTTGAATAATTTTGAGATTTGGGACAAGATATTTTTTTTAGAGCTTGTTAGAAGTATTATCCAATAGAAAGAAAACTGTAAAATATTTGAAAACAAATATTTATTACTTATTATATTATTCATTAAAGCTAATTGACCTCAGTGGCTCTCTGCAATTTAAAATATAGACAAGTCACGAAAATTTCCAGGCCATCGATCTACTGAAATATGTTCCTGATGGTTTGAGCCGCAGAACGCCACGTTCACAAAACTAAATTATGTGATTTGAAAAGGGGCCTTCTAGGCAAACTACTATGAAGCCTTTTGGGATGGTATAGGATAATGAGAATATTGTTAAAGGCCTGCTGGTAGAAATATTATAGTCTCGATGAGCCTCATAGGAAAGTACTGCCTGCTATTGCCATATGGATTGCGATTTGGCATTGCTGATACGTAATATTTGTCGTTCGTACTAAATTTTTTTGAATTTTCCGATAATTAGGCAAAAACTTGGAATCCAATCCTTCAAGAACGAATTTTACCTCAAAATGAACTCCGTTTACTTGTACACTTTGGTCATTGACATGATAGTAAATAAAATGGGGTGCTTTGCTTTACTCTTAAAAATAAAGTTTTCATCCCCTTAAATAAACAGGATTACATCACTTGCAACAAAAATGCTATAATTATCACACAGAACTCTTTTCTTCAATCTAACATAACTAAAGTGAAATATCTCTCTCAGTAGAATTGCTGGTTTTAAATACAAATCTTTGACCTTTTATTTAAACTTGATCTACTTTTTTTTTCTTATTTATTTCCAAGGTAAATACAAAATATGAACATCACGAAGTTCTAGATTAGTTTTAATCATAAACACACCCACAAACTTATATTTTTGGGAAGCTTGAACTAGATGTGAAGAATTCAAAATTTATATTAACTTATAATAAGGCTATATTGGTACTGATATTTGTAAAGTATCAAAACTTGATACTGCTTAAAATGAAAGATGAATTTTACAACTACAAAATTAACTAGATTACTTCCTCCTTTTTTTTCCATTTTCTTCAAGATTACATTCATAAATGAGATTTAGAGTATAAAAAACATGACTTTCATTTTTACTTCAATGTTCTACAAAATATTTATTTGCTTCTAGCCAGGTCCTTAGAAGGTTTTTTCAACCTAAATAAATAAAGCTCAACAAAAAAATTTGTTGAACGAGCTGGGGTAGAGTAAGACTAGTAAATAGAATAACAGTCTACATATATGACTTAGCAACAATTATAGCCGCTAGGCATTTTCTGAAACAAGACTATAGTGCAATGTAATCAACTGAATTTCAATTCAGTATCTTCCTAAAAAAATTTTTGTGCGAGTGTGTCCTTGATACTAAGGTTGTAGAGAATATTGAAATTTAAATTTCTAAGCTCGAGCGGTATTCTCCATCATGGGCAACAAGGATTTATGATCAACATTGAGGTACATAAAGAAAAGGCAGTCTATGTTAAAATTATTTTACATATGCCATCAATCTTTTTTCCTGGGCAGTTAAAGTGATAAAAGGTTTTTAAAAAAAGTTGGTCAAAAATTACACAGAGTTTACTTCCTTCAAAGTTAAGAGTTTAACGTGCAAACACATATGATCTGCAGAATCAAAACGCTCCTAAATTTTTACAAACCAGGTAGTGAGTTAATTGGAAAAAGACCGTTTTAATACAAAAAGGATTTATAAAAGAAAAAACCCAAAACTTTTAAATGATTAAGATCAACAGCGATGAGATATAATTTAAGCTGGTCTACAAATAACTCATTTGATTATAAATATTTAAGACCGATTTTTTTTACTTTTTTGGTAATGAAAAATATTTAGGAAGCAAATTCACTAGAGGATTGATGAAAACAAATTTAAGAAGTCTTAGTTCAATATAAAATTCTTTGAGTGCCTTGCAAATATCTTAAATGTAGGAGAATATCAACCAGAGTAGATCTTAAATGAATAACGATTAATGTCTTTCACCTAAAGATCAACTATTTGCTTTCTTATGTGACATCATCGAGTCTCTGCAACTTCATGAGAGTTAATGAACCATGACTTGTTTAAAATCCTTATAACCCTTTGATGGAAAATAAAGTCTTCTTAAATAATTAAAATAGGAACGAATTAGATGAATAGGAATTGAAAAATAACCCACCGCATGATATAAAATTTATATATATTATATAAAACAATGAAAAATTGACCTCGGACAGGTTGAAATATAGATAGTGCTGAATATACTTGAAAAAAAACATGCCTGTATCACGATCGTAATAAAAATTTTAAGAATAAAGGAACAACCAGACTATTACACTATTAACTAGTACTATCATTAAGGATTTATATAAGTATTAAAATTAGAATAAGAAAAGGTTGGGTTGCTATGCAAGTAGCCATATGTCGGACTAATGTCCTCAGTTCTGTAGGGATTTCTAGATTGGTCGGATAAAAAGTAGTTTGAATTTGGATTCCATCCAGATGATACACTGTACTCAACTTTATGGTGGCCGGGGCCTGAAATCACAGAATATTGAGAATCTGAAGAAATTCTTTTTTCCCATAGAGGAGTAGGAGGCAAACTCTTTTTTATAGAATGTTTGCATTTTGACTCAGTTGAACTTTTGGTACTGTTAGGAATGCTATTCGAGGTCTTTAATTGTGATTGTACTTGATCTTGGAATGTTGTTTGGAGTCGAGGAAGACTTTTGGATGCAGGCTTCTGTTTTGCTAATTGCTTCAACTCAATTTCTCGCCATTTTCTTTCCAGTACCTGATTTTCCCTTTCCAGTTGTCTTTGCTGTTCTAACCGCTCAATATCTTTTCGCTCACATCCCTTTCGTTCGTGCTCTTTTTGTTCTTGATTTTTCCGAATGCGCTCTTTTCTTTCCTGGTCCTTTCGCTCTCGTTCTTTTCGTTCTTGCTCTTTATGCTCTCGTTCCTTTTTCTCTTGCTCTTTGCGCTCTCGTTCTTTTTTTTCCTTCAATTTCTTTTGTTCTTGTAGTTCCTTTTGTTGATTTAATTTCTTCTGCTCTTCCAACTCTTTCTGCTCATTTTGCTGTTCTTCGTATAGTTTTATAGAGCGCTGAAGTGCAGCAACTATGTCGAACTTTAAAGAAAAGGTTGCTTCAGGATTGTTAAGGGACTCAAATAATTCTTTCCAATTTTCCATAGAAGGATCGTTGATATCAAAGTTTGGAGGAAGACCATCCCTTGGAGTTCTAGAGATGTTTTTTTCGGGAACTTTTGGCATTTCTGGTAAGGGTGGAGGAGGCAGATTTGGCGGTGAGCATAAGGAGGTATGCAGAGATACAAGTGAAACTCGATGCTCATCATTCAAGGTTGCCACATGTAGAGACCTTTTTGAGGATTGGCGCAAAACTGATTTAGAAGGAACCTTCAACTCTTTTTGAACAGTTGAACTTGGATTTGCTGGATATTTTTCGACATTCAGTGGATTGACTTTGGTTGTTGTCTCTACCAAATTATTATTAAAAGGATTTTTGGTTAGTCTTTGATCGCTAAAAGTTGAGGGTTGAGTAAAATTGGAGTTGGAGATAGAAGGAGGAATCTCTTCATCAAATAAAGGGTCGAAAGGACTTTTGTGAATTGTGTGGCGAATATAAGGTCGATTTATATTATTGTACGACCTTACTCTAGGTATGGGCGGGGGAACTTCATTGTGCATTTTTGGCCCTTGCTGTTGCTTTTTGGAAATGTCTTTCGTTAGACGAACACTATTATTACGTTTCTGTCTTTCAGGTTCAAGCACAGAGCCACTGGTAGAGGTATTTAAAGTTTTTATACTATTACTCTCTTTTGTTTGAGAACATCTAATATAAAGAGATACGTCGGATGTGATAGAAGAAGTGGACGACAAAGATTTTTGTTCGGATATTATGTCGCTAACATCACTCTCTGATAATTTTTTTGCCTGAAATTGTTTTGATCTCTCTTTTTCAACTTTTTGTGGTTCTCTTTGATTTTGCTTTGATGCCTCGTTTGAACGCTTAATTTCATATAGATAGTTTTCCAGAGATTTTGTTAACTTTATTATTGATTTTCTGTCTTGTTGTAGAGCCATTGGAATTTCAATGTCCGTTTTGAGAACAGAATTTGGCGCTTGATTGACAAAAGCTAGTACCTCATTGCAAATTTGAAGCTGTGTATACTCTTTATACACATAAAGGGTTCTTTCAGCGTTCGGTCTTGAAAGAGTAAAGAAATTTTGCAGAGCCTTTACGAGAGCAATGTTTAAAAATCGAAATAAAATGGAAAGATCTTTCACCACTAACCCATAGGAATAAGCATAAAGTGGGATGTTTAAGATTTTATCTGGAAAAATGCAAGCAATTAGAAGTCGAATTTGCTGAATTGCACATTGCATCTGACCAAGTAATGTTCCTGAAAACTGGTCCGAAAATATATTAGAGGTGTCAACAATAGAAGTTCCGCTAACCTTTTCACAAATAATATCTAATCTAAGCCGACGGAAATGTAATATTCGTTCTCTTAAATATCGGTTATAGGAGGAAATTAGTCGATTGATTTCAGCTGACTGAGATATGGAATGAGCCAAGTTAGGAAGAAGTGGCTTTTTGGAATTTGCATCCACACTCTCAAAATAAGTGTCGTCAAGATCATTTGGTAATTTTTTGAATAAAAAATTTGAATTTTTCTCATGAGCAGTTTTAGAAGATAGACTTTTCGAGTTATTAACTGATGTCGGCGGAGAATAAATAGAAAATTGCTGTGGAGGAGTTATTGGAGGAGGGGGTAATGGAGGCAGATTTGGAATAAATCCGGATGTTGTTGAAGAGCCAGCTCCAACAGTGCAATCCACAGATGATCGATTTGGTGTTGAATAGTAACGAGCAACAAAATTCAGGAAGCTATATTTTTTGACCGTGGGATCGGCGATAAGATGATGAAATATGAGATGTGCTTTCAAGGAAGTCGCAATAAGTGGTGAGCTTAGTTTATGGACTAAAAGTTGAGAAACTTGTGCAAACACGATATCTGAAATTGGAGAATCCTGCACTAGATATTTTCTAATAGCACGAAGATGCTTTTCTTTGGGAGCTTCTTCACTTGGTTTAGTTGCTCCTTTGATCGCTTTACGGATACTGTTAAGATCCATTACTGCTGACATTTATATAGAATATACAAGTGAATAGCTGGATTTTTGAAGATGATGAAAGGAAAGTAGATAGAAGATGGAAGTGATCCATAGATTAAAGAACACACATGGACGGACGCGAGGTAGATATGAGCAATCCTATTGTGACAAAACATGCCAAAAATATAATAAAAAATATAAACAAGTATTCACTGACATCAACAGAATTGTTTTTTTTACGTTTCATAATAGACCAAGCTTTGGGAATGCTCCAGAAGTGCAGAAGTTGTTTTAATGTTTAGGTCTTTCTCCTATATAGTTTTGAATAAGGTATTGTTACCTGCGTATACCCAAATTGAGCCTCATTTGTGTGGATCCTGCATCGGAATAAGGTTGATGCGGACATTTTTGTGGGTAACTTGGGAATGGAAAACTTTCTAAACGGCTGTCAAAATCGTTTTTTTTTTTTCATCTTAACTGTTTTATTCTTCTAAGATTCTTCAAATGTTGAATAGGAACGGTATAAAATTTGAGTTGTAATCAATAAAATACAAACTTTTGTTCAGTGGCTATAAATTAGATCAAAGTTGGTACATGATTTGAAAATAATATGCAAGGATGTATTCGGTAGGTACAAAAAGACGAAGAGCTGAAATATTTAAGGATAGAAAGGTAAAATAAGCACCATCATCAACAAATGCAAACTCAACTTAAAAAGAGTACAGTTCTTGTCCATTCTAGTCCGAAGGTATGTAGGATAGTTATGTTTCCAAGCTCAAACTACCTTCTCGTTGTTAAACTAACATTCATTTTAATCCAATTAGAGTATTTGAAATATTTAATTTACCCACTTGTCTTTTGTGTTGACATTTTGATTCTTTGAATCCAATGACAAAGTGAAGGAGTGTGGAGGTGTTAACTGTATTTTCTTTGGCTACGTTTAGGGAGAAATTAAGAACCAGAAACCATTAATTATGAAGATAGTAACCTGTCGCAGGGCTAAGCAGCTTAATGAATTCTGAATCCAATAATCAGAATTATTGTATAGATTGATCACTGTCTCTTGCATTTGTTTTGCACCAAACAAGAATCAAATACCTATTCCATATATTTTATATGAGCAGAAACTAAAAATAAATAAACATCGAGTGCATTTGAAACTGTACAGAACTAATTGTAACTATATAGAACCATCCCTTAATATATAAAGTAAATAAATAACAATAAGCTTAGGACTGACGCGTTACTGAACTCGACTTGATCACTTTTGAATTGCCACTTATTTTTGTGAGCCAAATATTTCTCCTTTTTTGTTTTTTTCTGCAAACTCACGTGTGTTGTAAAACTAAATACGGAGTTTAGACATAAATTAATTTCAGTCAATTCATGATTTTTATCGTTTCATTATCTTGAGAAGGCATTTTCTCCGATCTGGCGCGCTTCAACATTGGTTCACAATTATATTTTGCAAAGTCGTCGTGACCTTCCGTGCAATAATATATCGTCGTCGAGGAACCGCAATACCAACTCAATTCCAATGATTTCCGGCGGAATTGACTGATTCTGTTTGAAATATATACGTTATATAAGTTTGCTACCTTTTAGATAATAGTTTATAATTTAGCTGTAGGGAAATTATGGGCAATTTCTCCTATTGTCGTCCCCTTAGAAATAAGGAAAATGTTGTAATGACACTGCACAACTTTGGAATTAATATTTCTTTTAATTATTTTATGCCAGATTTATGAGATTTGGAATGATAAGAATTAAAAAATAAATTAGATTTCTGTAGTAGTTTGTTGATGGAGTTTTTATAAAGTCCTATATAATAAAACTCCATTAAGTTCAACTGACGTATAATTTAAATGTAAGCATTCTTATAGGATGGTATCAATTATTTGAGGAAGGATCTAATAAGATTTTTATTAATCTCGTATTGATTTTCAATAATTTATATTGACTTAAAGAAAGACTATTCAGTATCATATAGTTTATTTTTAAAATTATCAACCTAGGAAATTTTCAAGAAGACTTAATCTTCGTGCACTCACTCCCTATTTTCAGTCGCCATAGTACGCAACGTGTGATTAGTAAGAAGATTTGTAAACAAGTGATCATGTGATTTTTGATTTTACTTCCCAATCCCAATGGAAACTGGCATAAGCTAAAGGGTCATCCATTTTTTTACTGGTCCATCTCGCTTCACTAGTTGCTAGATTAAAATGAGCTATAGACAACCTATTAATTCTCTCGTACAGAGACCTCTACGGGTTTGTGCATTCTCAAAAAACTTCAATTCTTCCTTTTATTTTCTGGCTGCTAAATATACACAACAAGTGCGCTTGAGCAGTACCTCACAACAGACAGGAAGCTCTGAGAGGAGAAAATGGCTTACTCGTTGGAGGAAATGGCTTGTGGCAGGCACAACGGGAATGACTGGATATTTACTTGGATCTTGGAATTTTCAACATTTTCCTCCTCAGCGAGATGCCCTTGATATCGACATCGAGCTGAATACAGTGCCTGAATATAAATATATTCACAGCCACCCATTAGCCAAAAAACTAAGAGATGATCCAGAAGTTGAAGAAACTCGTTACTATGATAAAATCCCTGTCCTTCACAGAGAAAACATGTTAACTACAGGCTTACTGGCTGGTAAGGGTGCCCTCACGGTAGAACCACTAGTTTTCAGAAACAAGCGAACAGGCGAGGCACACATCTTTTACCATCTTGGTAATAGAATGGACGGACATGATGGAATTGTTCATGGTGGCCTTTTGGCCACTCTAATGGATGAAGGCCTTACTCGAACAGGATTCCCCTTTCTTCCCTCCAAATATGGTGTTACCGCTAGTCTTAATTTGAACTATAGAGCTCCTGTGCGGTCGGATTCATATATTGTGTTGGTAACAGGTGTTGATGAAGTCAAAGGTCGAAAAGTTGTAGTCAAAGGGCGATTAGAATCACTACCCGAGTCAGGCTCCCCAATAACGCTTGTCGAGGCTGAGATTATATTAGTCGAGCCTAAATGGGCGAAATACGTTACCTGGCTTTTCCATTAAATAGAAACCGTTCATCCATTTTCCAAATATTTTGGCTCCTTCTAGAGAATCATTTAATAATGCCAATAACTTCGTGCTACGCCACTTTTACATTTCACTTATCATTATCTTGGTTCACACAAGAACCAGAAAAAGACCATATTGATATGTACATCGATTTGTGAGTTTCCATTTTGACTTTGTACCGAAAGTCATCTGAATTATTCAAGACATACTTTTGAGAGAAAAAGTATTATAGAAAAAAAAATCTGGCATCGGATTTCATCGCGACCAGTAATATTATTAAATTCTTTTTTAAAGTCATACTTGTAAGAACTTTATTTTGCTAGTCAATAATTTTTAGAAATGCCTTAATATTTTGAATATCGTCTTGCTTGCATATTTAAGGACTAGAATAAACACTTCGAACAAAGTACCCTGTTAAGATTCATCAAATTGAAATCCATTACAGGGCTTCCTACTATCAATGATAAATCTCTATTAACGATAGAGAATTAGCTTCTAGATAAAACAATAATCGTCAAACAAAAAGTTTATAACGCAATGTTCAAGTATGCTAAAGTTAACTACTTCATTTACTGTTCACTAAACTACATAAATTTGATAGGAAAATAATCAAAAGAGACATTGAATTTACTGTATTTAAATTTTCTTTTGGTTTGTATGTCGCTTGAAAAATGCCATTTGTATCACTTTGTCTCAAATTTGACACACTATTCAACTCTCAGCTCTCCACATTCTCTCTTTTTTTTTGTTATTAACTCGGCCTTCATACAAAAACTCCACATTACTTCACTAAAAATAATGAAAGTTCAAGTTTTAATGGCATGGGAATAAAAACAATGACAACCGAGGGATTCGAACCCTCGCCTCCAAAGAGATAGGAACCTTAATCCTACGCCTTAGACCAACTCGGCCAGATTGCCTTGGATGACTTTTAATTTGAAGCATATACTACAAGAAATACATATATAAGATTTTATGCATTTTTTGCGGTGTGCTTTTTTGAAGTTAAACTACTGAGTATTACACTCAATGTACGTTTTTAGAAAAGGCTAAAGGGGCATTCAGCATTATGCAGAGGCTCGGAGTGTTAGAAGAGGCATGACGGGAATGGCAGTACGGTCTATGTATTTAGCTTGTGTTCGCCCAATTCTTGAATATGGAATAGAAGTCTGGCAACAGAATCTTAATTGCAAATGGCAAAGGGAAATGACTCTTTTACAGAACAGAGGACCCCGCCGTCTGAAATAGCACCGTGGGCCAAAGATGAGGAAAGAAAGGAGTATAATGCCAAGTGGGATCCCCATTGGAACAACAGAAAGGAAGCTATCTACAGATCAAAACAAGCCCTTCTCAATAGATGGCAAGAGAGATACGATGCAGATGAAAAAGGCGAATGGTATCGCAAGATAGTAAAAGATGCCAAATGCAATGTCAGAGTACCGAAATTGATTATAAAGAATGTCTTGCGCCATGCTACAAGGCGCACTCTTAGCAATATTGTGCAATTCAGAACTGGCCATGGCCTTCTGGGTAAGCACTTCCGAACGAACGGAGCACACCAGGTCACTTGCAACTGTGGGGATGAACAGGAGAAAACTGTTGAACACATGCTTGTAAGCTGTCCCAATCTCGAAGGACCACGAGAACTATTACGACA
>JAJLWW010000011.1:159851-172482 GCA_030570935.1 Geotrichum klebahnii | reverse complement strand
CCTATCTGACACGTTGTCATAACCAGCTGAATGATCTGGTCAGGCTACCCCATAAGTTCCTAACAACGTCGAGAAGTCGAGACCACTCCGATCTTAAGTTACCTCACAGTAAGAAGATTTCCTTTTCACTATCCGATTTCCTGCTATTATAGCAAAATATTCTTTACTATCTTCCTGACATCCTGCTATAGATGGAAAAGAATCCAGTTATCTAATGCAGGAAAAGATTGTTGCCATTAAAGAAATAATTTCTTAATAGAACTATATTCTAAAGTTATTCTGAGTGATTTTATCTTTTTCTACAATGAAATTCCATGAAGTGTACAGAATATGCAAGATGGACAACCTTTGAACGATATCCGTCTTCGCTTGCTCAACATAACTCATTTTTTCCCTATAAAATTGGAATACGAATGCATTACTTTGAGCATTAGAAAGTGAAAAAATATATATAATAGCAGTCTAAGGTACATTAGACAGTTGTAGAGTGTATACAGAGTATATTCATACACAAAGTCAAATTCCCAAAATATCAATACACACATAGATGTCACTCGAAATACCCTAGTGCATCTGAGTCCATATTCCAATACAGAGACACTTCCATAAGCAAAAAAAGCCTATCATACTCTAAACTGATTACTAGGCATAATGAGTCCAGTCACATCAGTCAGAAGCTACATGATAATTTTCGGCAGAAGATTTCCTACCTTCATTATGATGAGTCCATTGACTTCCTCCATGTTGGCTGAGGTTTTTGCAGAATTACATGGTAAAACAATCATGGTATACTGAGCTTTAATCAGAAGGGCAAATAGTTCTGAGAAGTCCCTGTACCCGTTTATTTTAACCTTGTTGTTTGCATCTCATGGAACTACCACATTGATAGAAGACATATCGATAAGCGTACTTGTATGTCATCCTGGCTGAGTTATAACTACTTAGTCGTATTTTCAAGATCTGAAAAACGAAGATTCGAGGCAGGACCTGGAAGAAATAAAATTTCTTTAAGTTTATAGGTATTCTCTATAGCCAAAGATAAATATCACCACCCATCTTTTCGCAGCAGGCAAAATGACATCAGTATACACTTGTAAATTATTAATTCTATTTAATTGACTAAAAGGACCACACATATTAATACTTTCTGGATGATATTTTCAACGATGAGTGCAACCTCGGATTTCTATTTAAGGAGTAGAAGGAGTTTACATGCAGAAGTATTATTTAAGCAGCTAAAATCTAGAAATTCATCAAGGTTATGAAAAGCCAATTTCACTAAACTTTTTAAAATTGAAGAAGTCTAATAGGCATCAAGATGGAGATCATTAAACAATTATTTTCTAAACGTGAAAGGTTGGTTATTTCAACATAGCTTTGTTAGATAACTAAATACTAAAGTAAGTTATTTTTCATTTATTCATTATTTATTATTTATTCATCTAGAGTAACTTTAAGCTTTATTAGAAAGATTTGTAATTTAAATACAAGTTGGATTAAGGAGAAAAAAAATCAAGCTATCTATACTAAATACATTAATTCCTTAAAACTATAAGCCAAAAAGTACCTGCTTAGCGAAAACCATGAAGAACTTGACCTGCAGAATCAACTTTGAATTTGGACAAGAAAATTTCTGGCATAGCACTTTCCATTCTCGTCCAGGTCAAGGTTTAACCTAAAACTATTAAGGATGTAGCACCAGGTTGAACCAGCATGAATTTTGATCCCAATAGCTTACTTCCTTAATCCCTCTTTTATGGTTAAATGAAGGCTTTTAAAGTTAGGCCTACCTGGTCCGTTTGTGATTAATGAAAAATTCAAATATGAAGACAACAAAAAGAAAGAGATATATTAAAATACTTCATTGCTCTTGATAGAATATTTGCAAAACTAATAATTTTGTTTTTATTATCCCTCCAAGATGCTGAGGGTTACAATCGGTGCATTGGCTGTTTCTGCCTCACTGATTAGTGCACATCGTCTCGTGTACAATAAAGTTGTTCCATTTGATCTCCATAAGACAGAAACCTCATATTATCAAATGCCGAGTAGAAATGATAAAGCAATCGACCAGCCCATTTCAAACGATGTAGTAATTTACTCAATTGACTTTCACCTTGGCACACCTCCTCAGAGATTTTCTCTACAGGTAGATACTGGCTCTAGTGACATTTGGGTTACCAGTTTTGTGAATCCATATTGCATTGAAAGCGGTCTTGATGACCAAAGGTATAACCGTTCAAACCAATTTCCTTGTCAAAGTCAGGGAATGTACGATCAATATAGTTCAGCAACCTATAAATATCGAGATTCAGATGTATTTATCAAATACAGCGACTTGACATATGCTCAAGGTGACTTTGTTTCCGATACATTGACATTAAGTACCAAACCTGAAGTTATTATCCCAGAAATGGACTTTGCTGTAGCACAAATTGCCAACACATCAGGCGTATTTGGTATTGGACTTCCTGGGCTTGAATCTACTGCTCATCGCCGTATTCGACCGTTTGAGTACGATAATTTTCCTATCAGGTTAAAAAAAGCTGGTTTTATCAATTCAGCTTCGTACTCAATCTGGCTTAATTCTGCCAGTTCGAGCATTGGCCAACTTCTGTTTGGCGGTGTAGATCATGCGAAATACCTTGGACCTATTGTCACTGTGCCAATGGTACCAAGTTATTTTCATGCTAATGGGCAAAATCAAACAATTGAATTTACCTTTAATGCTGATTTAATATCTTTTTATCACGATAGTTGTTCAACTCCTGAAATTTTGTTCAACAAAAAAATGATAGTACTGGCTGATATCGGTGCCACTGCATCTGTTCTTCCAACCCCAGTAGTAGATTCTCTAATCAAACGTCTTAAACTTCATATGGATCCGAATTATGGTGAATACATAAGATCTTGTGATTTTTTTGATGACGAGGAAAAACTTCTAACGATTAGTCTGGGAAACTTTGATATTGCTGTGAATGTCCCTGAGCTCATGATTCCTGCCACTGATAGATTGGGAAGTCCTCTATTCATGGCCAATGGAAGTCCAGCTTGTTATTTTGGAGTTTATGGTACAGATGATCCTTCATTCTGTAGTTTTGGTGATAACATTCTTCGTTCCACTTATATGGTATTTGACTTGGAAAATCTTAACATAGGTTTCGCTAAATCTATCCAAAATACGGAGAACAGTGATATTGAAAATATTAATTTAGGGATTAATGGCATACCAGGGTCGGTACCTATGGCCGAATATCAGAAGAAAGCCATTAAATGCGAACATTCCAAGTCCGTTACCACTAGGTCTACACATACGCCCAAGCCTACTTCTACTAGTAAAATTACTCCCTCATGGGGTCCTGCCCCATGGCCTAGTGATGATGTGACTTCTAGTTTTATTGAATCAAATACAATTACCTCCTCTACATCGCCAATATCTTCTTCATTTACAGACTCTATATTTTCATCTACTTTCTCTTCTATATCTTTCCCTCCCTCCTTTTCTACCTCTCCTACTACTTCTTCTATAACTTTCGTTTCCAGCTCCAGCTTCAGCACCATCTCTATCTCCAGCTCCAGCACCATCTCTATCTCCAGTTCTAGTTCCAGCTCCATCTCTGCATCTTTAACTCTTACATCATCTGCTATTTCAATAATCCCTACACTTTCAAGTTCCAACCCAAGCTCTAATATTAGTTCGAGCATAGCATCATCTGCTTTGGCTACTGATACTGCGGCAGACTGTTTTACTACAAACGACTGTAGAACTTCAGTTCAATGTGATGAAAATGATAACTGCTCTACAGGCACGTTCTGTTCAGGTATTTCTAGTTGTGGCATGCCACTTGGCTCTGTGGAGACTACCATTAAAACTACCCCTATTACTCCTCCTTCTTCTATTACTTCTTCTCCTAGTACTTTTACCTCATTGGCTTCACCTGTTTGTAGCACTAAGAGCTCGTGCCATTTAGTTGTTGCTTGCAGTGATGATGATAATGATGGAGTTTATTCCAGTTGCACAACCTCTGAAGTTTGTGAGCCAGAAATTATTTGTGCTACAGGATCTTTCTCATGGCCCGAACAATCAATTTGGACTACCACAACCTACATTTCGGCATGTAGTCCTTCAATTACTTGCTCCAGTAATGTGTCTTGTAATCCAAATGACCTTGACTCTTGCTCAACTACTGAAATATGTTTTACAATGCATTGCCATCCTATGACGACTTCTAGCACGTCGTCAATTTCTAATCCCATTGCAACGTCTACCACTTTGCCAGCTTCCAATACTATCCCAACCCTTAGCACATTGCCAAATTCCAGTTCTCTAGCAGTTCCTAGCTCATTGTCCAAGTCAAATCCAGTAACCTCTGTTACAGCTTCAATTTCTAGTACCGTTATTCCCTCTATTAGTTTGGATACATCTCTTACTGTTAGCTCCACATTGTCTACAACTGTTACAATTGGGGTCACTTCCTGTATTCCTACTACTCTCTGCGCTACTAGCATTGAGTGTAAAGATGGCAGTGAAGATACTTGTACTACCATGATTGATTGCACGACTACAAATGAATGCAGCGAACTTCTACCCAATGCCTCGACTACTTCTATTGATACTTCTCTTTCAGGTCCTATCACATCTTTCAACACTCCTACACTTACATCTGCTCCTAATACTTTTAGCCCTTGTATCATAACCTCATTTTGTACTAACAGTATCAGTTGCGATTACGAGGATGATGATAATTGTACTACTGTGGTCCACTGTGACACTTCTGAGATTTGTAGTTCAATTTCTTCAAGTTCAAACGTATCGGAAGTCACTACCAATTGTTACACTACCACAGACTGTGCTACTAAAATTCAGTGTGATGATTATGAATATTGTAGCACTATGGAATTTTGTAGCACTACTGAACTCTGCTCAACCATACCTGTCCCCGATTCTGAAATGCCAACTCCTCCAAGTGTTCTACCCACTAAATCTGGTACTTTAAGTGAATCTGATTCTATTTCTGTGACTTCTAATGGAATTCCCTCTTCTTCCACTAGTATTGTTATTACTTCCTCAGTTGAGTCTGCAGATTTTACAACATCTGAAGTTTCTACTACTTCCTCTGGAAATTCTGCAATTGCTTCTGTTCCTTCTACGGAGTCCACAAGTGTGACTACATCCGAAATATCTTCCATATCTTTAATTGAATCCAGATCTGTAACCCAATCTGAAAGTCCTTCTACTTCTTCGGTCGACTTTGGAACAATGACGACGTCTGGTATTTCTTCCACCTCCTTGGTTACATCTGAAAGTGTTTCCATATCTGAAGGCACGTCTACCTCTGCTAATTTTGAGACCACAACTACAACAGCTAGTTCTTCTATCTCCTATATTAGCTCTGGCTCTGGTACCACACTTGAAGTTTCTTCCTTTTCTTCTAGTAGTTCTGGAACTGTTGCAATGCCTAAAGCTTCTTTCACTTCTTCAATTGAGTCTAGAACTGTGGTTGAGACTACAAGCCCCACTATTTCTTTTGTTGATTCCGATTCAATGTCTTCACGGTGTGATTCTACTACCTTTACTATTAACTCTGGCACTGTTGTCACTCCTGAGGTTTCTTCCTTTTCATCTGTTAACTCGGAAATAATAACCATATCCCATCTTTCATCTGTCTCCTCAATTAATTCTGAAGATATTACTACACCTCAAATTTCTTCCATTCCTCCCACTAATTCTGGACCTGTGGAGATACCTGAAAGTTTTTTAAGCTCTCTCATAGAATCTGGATCTGTATCCTCATCTGAAGCTTCCTTAACATCTCCGGCTGATCCCGAAACCTTAACCACTATTGGCGTTTCTTCTACGTTTCATAGCGACTCTCATAATGTGGCTAGTCCCGAGCTTTCTTCTGTCTCCGTTACTGACTCTGGACCTAACTCTGAGACTTTCTCCATTAATCCAATTGATTCTGGTCTTGTGGCTACATCCGAAATTTCTTATACATCTCCTAGTGATTCAGGACATGTTGCCACTACCGATGTTCCTTTTACGTCTTCCGTTGACTCGGCAACTATGGATTCACCTGAGGATCCTTCTACTTCTCAAGATACCAATATTTTCGCTAGTGGTCCTTCCACTTCAACGTTGACAGTTGCAGATTGTTCCAGTAAATGTACTCATACTGGACAGCCAGTTGTTCCTCCCAGTCAGACTCCCAGTCAGACTCCCATTACGATCACTACTACTTGGTGTTCAGATGATATTTCATCCATTATTACAACCGTCATATGGGTGAATTGTGACACAACCACTGCAACATCGGGGCCAGATCTCACATCTGAAATATCGACAGTTATAATGGGATCGTGTACTAATTGTATTTATGAGCCTACTATAAACTCCCCTTATGGAACTGACTCTCCTGAACTTCCTAGTGCTGGTCTCTCTTCACCACCTGGAGAATACAGTCCTGGAGAGTCTAGCACTAAAGAGGCCAGTCCTGAAAAATCCAGTCCCAATGAATCTAGTCCTGAAGAGTCAAATCCTGAACAGGTTAACTTAGGTTCTTCATTTAAAACTGTGAGCACCGTGTTCCATATCATGGTTGCAATGGTGTTCGTATTGACAGTGAATTAATAAATAAAGGCATGGTGAATTGATTTTCTACATGTATGATATGTTTCCTAATATAGTATTGACTTGTAATTGAAATTAATTTTTATTCTAATCTAAATGTCTCATTTTATTAATTTTGTATTCAAGTTAAATAATTTAAAATCATCTTTTCTTTATTTGAATCTAAGTTAAATTTGGATTGAGTCCTTTTGCTACTGTTTTCTTTCCTGGATTACACTGAAATTATAAAAAGCCTGAATTTATGCTCTATGTAGTTTAATGCTAGTATACCTGTAGTTGATATATTATAGGGTATTGGTAGTATGATAGCATGGAATCAGGATTTTGTTACTCCAGCCCTCTAAATAAATTAAAATGTTGGGGTCACAAAGAAAACTTAATCCCTTTCACGAAATTAATCTTTTTCCTGAAATTTTAATAAGCACTTGCACAATTGAAAGCATTCCATCCATTTTATTTTTAAATTGTCCTTTTTTATTTCTTAAAATAATATTTGACAGGCATACAAAAGGTTTTATGCTGAACCTTCGTATCTTGTGGTTCTCCAAGTAATGTTAAGTTATTAATTTCCAATTTGCTATAAAAAAAAATTTATAACTGCTCAGTTACCTAACTCTAATATGATAAAAATGAATGGTATACATAATTATGGTTTATTGACGTTGTAATAATTAGGCAATTCCATATCTGATTAGTAGTAATTCCTCTAGAATCATCACCGTAAGAAGTTATTATTCAGTTGGATTTATCTTCTTGCAAATTGATCTAGGAAAAATCCAATTCAAGAATAATAAGTATTACAACAGATATACTCGTTTCTTGTTTCTCATAAATAAATAATAAAAGTAATATACACAAAAAGCCCATAATGGTTTTGTACGCTTTTTTCATTTTTTTTTTTTCATCCTTTTTTGTTTCTTGTTTCTTGTTTATTTCATTAATTTTTTTTTCCTCATAGGCTTTCTTTCTTCTTCTTTTTTTCTTTCCTTCTCTTTTCAAAAGAACGAAATACAAACAAAATCGAAGCACTACATAACAAGTCTAATATAGATATAGATATAGATAACTGAATCTCACATACTAAAATACACTTTAGTATGGAGATCCGCCTCGACCACGGCCACGGTAGCTGCCACGGTATCCACGTCCGCCACCATAGTAACCTCTAGGACCACCACGTCCACCCCTGCCACCACGCATGAATGCAGGCACGTTCGTTCGTTTCGGTACAATCTTGAGCTGTCGTCCTCTAAACATGCTTCCGTTCAAAACCAAAGCTTGAGCAACCAGAGCAGGCTCAGCAAATTCAATGTATGCATATCCCATTGGATGCTGTGTAAACTTGTTCAGCACAATAGTAACTCGATTTATGGTACCGCAAGCTTGGAAATGTTGTTGAAGTTCTTCAGGAGTGGCGCCGTAATCGACATTACCAACGTAGATACTACGAGCGTCTTGGTCTTTCTTGTCTTCCTTCAGATCTTGGGACTCTTTCTGAAGTTCGGCTTGAAGTTCTTGGAGACGTTCGGCTTCATCTTGGAGTTCTTTGAGACGTTTCTTCATGGCATCGACCCCCTCGTCCTGTGATTTGAGTTAGTTATTAGGTTCCTACACGCGTTTTTATTTTTTATTGTTTCGGTTCTGGTGGTAAAGAAAAACACAATACTTACACCTTCAGCAGGGTTGATAGCAGAAGGAGCATCAGACATAGTTTCGGTATGAACTGAGTCGTTCAAGTTTGAAGTCGAGGCGTCTGTTTCCATTGTTGGTGATGTATGTTTGAATCGATAAATAAATGAAAGAATGAACCTTGGAGAGGAAGTGAAGTGAGGTAAAAAATGAAGCAACGAAGAAAAATGAAAAAAAAATGAAAATAAAAAAATTGTACGTGTCACGTGAATCATCAGCCTTACATATCGCCTAAGGCCCAAGGATAAGGTAAATTCTAGCGATTTTAGGAGGGGACTAACTGAACTGAAAAAAATCTGATAATAAAAAGGTCTATCTAGAATGAATGATACAAATGAAAATATAACAAAAAGAAAAAAATATCATGACATGGGTGAATCATAAAATGCTTAAAGAAATGCAGCTCTTTGCAGCGGCCCAGTCTCAACTGACAGAAGCTGTTAAATTGTTTCGGTTTTAATTAATTTTCCTTTCGAAAACTGCACGTCCTTAAAATGGTGTCATTGCTAACTGAACGTCTTAAAAACGTAGTTGACATTACCTGAAAGTCATTAGCCTGTGGAGGCACTGTTAACTAAAAGTTCTAAGCTTGTGTTGCTTCTGCTTCAAGAAACTGGTCGAAATTTCAAACGATAGCAATGTTACCGCGCTAGCAGGAACGGTTCGAACCATATTAGTACCTAGACCAGAATAAAATGCTCTCCACCCTTCTTCTAAATAGACTGTCTTTGCTGTTTGTATAATACCTCGATATTTTCTAGTATTTGTTGTTGCCGGGGTTGATGGGTTGGAATTAAGAGCTGCTACCAATGTCGACGATAAGTGAGGCAGCTGGATTTGAGTTCGGGTTCGAATTACTTCGTGAGGATATGTAATTGAAGAGGCAAATACCTTTGCAAGAACTGAAGCAGTCAGTATCTGAGGGATTTGTGTCATTTTAGACTGAGTTTCATCTATTTTCAATAGTGTCTTGAGGTACTCATATAATGGAAACTGTACAGCAACATGAAGTAAGCCTAGCAATGCAGGCCCAAGGCCAGCGTAAAACGACATTATACCCTCATTTCTATACATTTTCCTAAACGCATCAAGCGTCCCATGATATGTCGTATATTTAGCAGTTTGTGTCATCAACCTGGTCTTAACCACCCATATTGGGTTTGTAGCTAAAGTGGATATGGCGCCTGCTGTTAATGCTGAAATCATATGTGACATGAAAGGAAAATGATCAAGATGCCTTGATTCTGAGGTTTTGTTTTTGACTTCTTCATAGACTACAAAATAAATAGCCCATGTTGGTAAATATCCTATGGTGATGGGTACTACACCTCTATACAGGCCCTTAATTCCTTCTTCACGGAATATGGTTGACAGTGTGCCAAAAAAGCCATGATATTTGCGTTTGACAACTGATCCAGGCAGCGGCTCTCCAGGTGATAACTGAGAAGATAGTAGTCTTCGTTGTAATGCTATAAACCCGCCTTGGGCTTGAAGTTTTGTTTTTGCAACATCTAGAGGGCAAACCACGAGAGCTGAAATGATGCCTGCAGTGGCACCAGAAATAGCGTTGATACCAGGATCTGTGCAGTCCAACACGACTCTATCGAGCCATGACAAGGTCGGCGACATGAGAGAACAAGAAGAGCCGAGAGTGTGTGTGGAGGTAGAGAAGTTGAAAGTGGAGGGGTGGAAAGTAGGAGGAAGTCGGAAATCTAAAATCAGAAATCGAAATTCAGGAAACACAATCTAAATCCATCTATTGGAGTCTGGATCTTTGTACTTACTTTATTTTTTTCGTCGTTTCGAGAGACCAAATAATTAGAGATGGATAAAAGGGTTATGTCATGATAAGGTAATATTTATAAATCAATGTTTCTGATGAGGTAATGATAATAAATGATGATGTAATGTTGAGTAATAAAAGTAAACACTATTTCCCAGTTTGGAATGTTGGTATTAACAGTCACAGTTTGTATCATGCTCATATTTACCTGCACACCATTTTGTTAATCACGTGAATGTTATGTAATTTTAGCATAATAACCCTATTCTTTTTTTCACCCATACACACACATAGCAACAGCAGCAAAAATATTTTTTTTGAATGTTTTTTTCCACCTTCAGCTTGAAAGCATTTGACGACAACCTTCCATTATCTCAGTCCTTTGGTACTAGACAATATAATCAAATAACTCATCAAAATGGTAAGAACTAATTAAAAACTCACCCTCTCACACTCTCATTGTATTTGAAATCATTCTATTATTTGTGTTCTAGATCAAATGCTCTTGCCTTCTTTGCAATAGTGCACCATACTAACTCGAGGTTACAGGTTTTGGCTCAAGATCTTCTCAACCCTACCCAGCAGTCCGAGCTCAAGAAGCACAAGCTCAAGACTCTTGTCGCTGCTCCCCGATCTTTCTTCATGGACGTTAAGTGCCCTGGTTGTCTCTCCATCACCACTGTCTTCTCACACGCCCAGACCGTTGTCACCTGTGGATCTTGCTCTACTGTCCTTTGCCAGCCTACTGGTGGTAAGGCCAAGCTCACTGAGGGCTGCTCTTTCAGAAGAAAGTAAATGTGTGACCTTGGATAATACGTGTATATATATTTGAGTATATGTATATATGTTAAAAACAACCGTTCATATTTATCAAAAGTTTATGTCAAAAAAATATACATTTGAAAGAAAAACACAAACACCGAAATCCCTATCTTGCAATAAATTATGGTCATACTTGTAGTAGTTCGTACGTGTACGCATTTGAATGTAGTTTAATCAAGGTTATCATTGTCAATTGGTAAAACTTTGGGCCCTCGAACAGGTTTCCTAATGTGTAGAACCTCTTCTTGTGGTGGAGAGCCTAGACCCAATCGAATAGCCACTACAATGACCAAGGCAACAATAAGAAGGGCAGCAATATAAGCCATGAGTCTCTTCTGGGGAGTTGTGAGCCAGCCCCCTTTCGAGTTAGACCTACGAGGTTGGAAAGGTCTGTTCGGGTCGTATTCGTTTGTGTTGAAAGATTTGAACATTGTCTGGAGGGAGTTAGATTTGAGTTTGTAGTCTTGTTGGTGAGAATGATGTTAATAAAGTAACGGTACGTACTTAAATGAAAGAAAGATTAGCTATTGGGTGTTGTATTTCGGTAGGGATATTGAAGGTGGTAGTGTTGGTGGTGGTGGAGGTGGATAACGTTGAAGAATGATAAAGGGAAGCAAGAGAAAAATAAGTGATTAAAGGGTTAACGCTGGCTTAATGTCTGGATAGTTGAAGCACACAAATATTGCTGAGACAGACAGTTGACAGATGGAAGGATGAACTGATTGACTTCTAACGTCTAACTAATAGCTATTAAGTATAATTTAAGGTGTAATAATTAAAATAAAAAAACATGATGACCTTAACTAGGGACATTCTCTGTATCATCATAAGATTCTGGAACATCACCAGAACCACTCCCAGCCTATACAAAAGTCAGCATGCAAAAAAATGTAAAAACATTGCCGTTGCCCAGAATCGAACTGAGGTTTCTTCGGCCACAACGAAGTGTACTAACTTTTTTTTTTTTTTTTCTTTCTTGGTATTTTATTGTCAGTTCACTACTTCTATACTTCGCACATCTGTATACTATATATCTGTAGGGGAGCCCCCATTCTTGGCTCCATTATGGACGACACGCTTGTCGAGTCTCGGCCTTTTCTTCAGCCAGGCTTGCGTGTGCTACGCATTGTATTGAATGCACACGCCGCTCCCATTTGGACCTCTGGATGAGACTCACGTGCTCCTGGCGGTGACACTCTGGCCTCAGCCCTCTGTCACCCGGAGAAGGAGCTCAGCGCCATGATCGGGTGAGAAAACCTATTGCTAGGGGAAAACTCGATAGCAGAACTCCCTTATTGCTTACGTGGGACTTGTGTAAGCAGAAGTAAAGCACCCCGCGAGCGGTACCACCGAACATTGAACACATGGGAAGACTCGAACCCACGAGGAAGGGTTGGCAGGCACTGAAAGGATGTGTTCCACTTTACCTTTCTTTCTTTGTATTTTATTGTCACACCACAGATCCCTTTCCCTTTAAGTGTACTAACCACTATACTACAACGGCTTAAGCTGACTATTCTTTCCATGGGTTTTTTCCTTGCAAAAGGTTTTTTACGTGGTACCTTCTGATTGTGCTTTCAACTGGAAGGCGGGACTCCAAAGATTAATCGAAAGCTTTAATTCATGCGACACGGCTATGGTAGTGAAAAACTACGATCTGATAATAATACGAAATTCTCGAAGGTGCTTGGTAATCGTTTATTTTT